>JADRCD010200309.1:0-12026 GCA_019843815.1 Montemys delectorum | reverse complement strand
CTCATCTGATGTGTTAGCAGCCCTCCCCACCCCCCCCCCCCCCCCCCAGAGTCTGACATTACCTAGCTAAGTTCTTTCTCTCCCACTCTGGCTCATCACAATCCTCATACAGCCTTCTGTCACAGTTCACCAAAGTCCATCTCTGATAATTAATGGTCTCTTCTTGGCAGAAAACAAATCTTACTCATTATAAATTCATGGGGTTTGCTGTCTTAGGGCAAACTCTTTTTTTAGGCTTTATTTTCCCATTCTAATTAATTTTGTTTTATCTGACTGTTTCCAGACAGCGCCTACCCCATGTCAGGATGTGTCTGTGTATTTGTTCTTGGATTGGAGCCTAAAGAAAAGGCCATCGAATTAGCTGCTAGGAGTGACAAGAATCTTCTAAGCACGGAGAAATTAAGTGACCTACAGGGCTCTATGATGACAGAACCCTTTGGGGGTGCAACCAAGAAAATAAGATAGCCCATTCCTGCCAGCTTCCAATACTACTGCTCCCGAACAAATTTCAATGGATGCAGGATGCTAGAGGGACTGGAGCCTGGAGGCTCCTTGTAACTGGCCATTTGAAGAATGAGCGAGGGAATACAGGGGAAAAATTCACCCATTCATTTATCTTGGTGGAGTTTAAGGGCCAAGCTCTGTGCTAAGTGCCCCCAGGACAGAATAAGTGTGAGTTATTTTCCCCAGAAGAAGGAAACACATGGTGCCTGGGATGTTATTGGGTCAGCTCTGGTACGGCACAAGTAATGGGCAGGAGCAAGCAGATGGAAAAGGCAGAGAGAATACATGTTCTCCATCTAAGAGCAGCCTGGGGACCACAGCCCACTGCTAGCTGGCAGATCACAGGCACTGTCAGGATCATATTCCATCTAGAACCTTAAGGAACACAGTGTTTCCATAAATAAGCATCACACACTCTTAACCAGAAGGCTCCACTAGCCTGTCACACTGTGAAGACGACTGTATTTTTGTTTACTTCAGCAGATCTAAACTTGTATCTACAGTCTCATCACAGGGCCTGTCTTGCAGAGAGTGGGCCCTATTGCAAGGGCAGGTCCTGGCACGGGGGAACTGGCTAACCCACTAAGGAGAGCCAGAGCTCAAGCCTGGGTGCCAGCCAGCTACTCCCTGACTCTGCACCATTCCACCCTTCAAATGCACAATCTGACTTGCAAGAATAATTGGCATTGCATTTTCAGGAGATGATGGCTAAGCACAAAGTATTTTCCAGCTCTGGCATAAGACTGGTTGCCACCTCAGTGAATTAAATTCAATTAGCTACTTGCTTGTCTTCACTGCGCTTGGAGTAATTGGTGGGGCCGAACACTTGCCTGGTCTCCAGGTAAGGATTGGCAGGGAGAAGGAGGTAGGCATGTGGTAAGCTAGGCTGTTGGCAAGACACATTGCAGGCAGTTTCCTTCAGGGCAAAAGAATAATGGGCTCTTCTTCTATTTTGCTTTGCACTAAGGACTTGGCTCCCGTGGCGTTTATGCATGGAGCACTCTGAGGATAGTGGGAGACCACTCTGCTCTGGCGACTTTCTCTGCCACTGACATCTTTCTCAGCAGTGACAGACCAAGATCACACAGGAGATTCCTGGGAGGAAAGCAAATTCTGTGGTTCAGGAAGCTGCTTGGAACTGTTACCATTCCTCCTCTCCAAAGATCCCAGAGAATATTCCAGAGCAATCAATAATCAGATGGGAAAACACACAGAATTCCTCTAAGTGACCATTACTCAGAAAACACTATGCACTTTTTTCTCAGGCTGATGAATATGTTTATGTAACAGGGCAGGTCTCCTACTTAGCAGAGCTTCCAAGAATTAGAGCTATTAAGTTAATGGCCTGAAACAGAACCCCAAAGATGTCAACTCCGGTTTCTTCCATGATACACACCCTGGGTGCTGGGATACACTGCAGTGTTTAAGAAAGACTTAAAGAAAAAAGAGTAAATTACTTTTCCCAACAGCCTTGAAATCAGAGCTATATTATACTTCATGTGATGTTTGTGGGAGAGAGGTCACCTTAGCCAGGAGGTGGTATTTAAGAGCCATTTCGCTGGGTCTGTCACTGCATTGTGCCTGGTGGTAGAGAAGTCATTAGGTCGTTAGAAATGGCTGAGTGTTGACCAAAGGCCAGGAGAAGGCTTGAGGCTGGTGAGGGGACTTTAGGAGTCACCTTCCATCTTTCTTCTCCAAGGACAGGTGGGTGGGTGCTTGGCTTTCCTTGGTTTTCCTCCCCCAGAACCTGACTGAAGGGAAGAAGTCAATAAAGACCTGTGAAGGACCAGGTGCCAATAGGCCACCCTGGGTGATTGCAGGCCTGATATGTAGGTAAGCTCACAGGAGAAGTTCAAGTCCACTGTCCCTCTAGGGTTCACCGCCCTCCTCAGAGCCTCTCTTAGACAGCCTCAGGGGAGAGTTAAGGCTGGAGAACCTGCTGTATGGACCACAGCACTTAGCTGTCTATCACATGGCCCTAAGCCTTTTAAGCTGTGGCTTTGCTGCACTCAGGAGTCAAGTCTATCTCAGATCTCAATCCTGTTTTGACAACTGTACAGTTGTCCAGAAACTTTCTAGTTCTTTGGGGGTCATTTGCTTTCATTTGCAAAAAAGAAAGTTATTAGAACCCGTTCCCAAGCTACCAACTTACTGGTTATTAAACCTCAAAACTGCCCAGGTGGAAAACACTGTCTAAATTTAAAACAGTCATTAATGATTCCATTACTAGCTCGATGAGAGGAAAGACCGGAAATGTAGCACAGGTGGGTCAACATCCAACTGAAATGCTTGCTTCCCTTCTAGACACACGGCAGCCCCTGCTTGGTCTCTGTGGTACAGGTGGCCAGTGTGGCCTGTTTCTGGAATATGGCTGAGATGCTGCTGCCACTATCCACAGGAAGCTGGGACACAGAGGCTGCCAGTTGTCACTTATAACTTCAGCTCTCTGCTATCTCTTGTAAATAATTTAGTAACAAACACCTCCCTGATGCAAGTCTTACCTCATGGCTTGCTCAAATCAATCACACAAAGATTTGTTGGCCAGTTATGAAGCATCAAACAGCAGCAGAGACAAAATTTCATCTCAGTAAAGAAATGTTTATTATCAGCAAGGATGTGGGTGGCTGAGGGTGCTGGCCTTGACGATGCCAAAATACTGTCACAAATTCTGTCTTTGGAACAGGGACAGGCTCAGTATTTTACCTTCAAGAATGTATGACTGTTGAGCTCATGGGAGGTTGTCGTCCACTTGCTGCTATAGCTGGGCCCTGCAGTGCTGACACGCAGGGGAGAGTAGCAGAGGAGACTTTGAAAGACATTGGGAGAGGGGAAGAAGGTCACAGTGCCCCTAGGAGTCAGAGAAGAATAACTCCCCTGGGTCTTAGCTTGATGAAACACCTTTAACAAAAGGCAGGAGGAGAGAGGGAGAGGGAGAGGGACAGACAGACAGACAGACAGACACACACACAGAGAGACAGAGTGAGAGAGAAACAGGTAAGTTCATTAACGTGTATAGTTCACACACACATCAGAGCCATAGCCACCTGGAAAATAAGTAGTTTCTAAAGAGATGTCTTGCAATTCTAGTTTACACAGCATTTTCAACACTCTAATTCTGAGAAGTCACAAGATAAAGGAGAAGGACATTGAACCACTCGTGGTGTCAGCATGGGACTAGAGGTGGGCAAACAAAAGGCCAACAACAGCTAGTTGGTAAGGCTGATTAATTTTTGTACTTTTTGAGATGAAACTCCTTGATCTAGCCCAGACTAAACTCTAACTCAGACAGCTATTCCTCCCTCAGCCTGTGATTATAGGCACACCAGCAGGCTTTAGGAAGGCTTGCTAAGGCAGACTCCTCTGGTCCATTTCCAGGAAGATGAGAACAAAGGCCTCCTCAGGTTCTGTCTGGTAGGAAAGTGGGCAGAATGCTTTTGGCTCTGTAGATCTTTATGCTGCTATTAAGCAAACAGAGCACAGGGATCTCACTAGAATCGTCTTCTTAGTGTCTTCGGTCCAGTGATATTTTGAAGAGACAGAGATGTACTTAAGGAACGCCAGCAGGGAGGGTGGACAGGAGCTTGGAGAGACGGGCTGTGTCCTCAGTTGGGTTGCGTGTGCTTAGAGAGGGTCTTGGGAGGCACACTGAACAGTCCGTAACCTAAGCTGAACATGGCAACGTGAATCAGGAGTACAAGGTTGCCCTTGAAGACTTAGTGAGCCCAGGCTACATGAAACAAAAGGGGACCGGGGGAAGGCTAAGTCAGTAAGGTGCTTGCCATGCAAACATGAGCTCTCAAATTCAGACCCCAGAACCCAGATAAAAGCTAGGCACAGCAACATGGGTAGAGACAGGAGAATCCCTGGGGCTCACTGGCCAGCCTGTCTAGCTAAGTTCCAGGTGAGTTCCAGGTTCAGCAAGGGAGCTTGTTTCAAAATGCAGGGTGGAGAATGATGAAGGAAGACACACAGCATTGACCTTTAACCTTCACATACATACCCGAGAGTGCCCCGATCGTTCCCTAGCAGCCAGAGATTGGGAAAGGGCCTGCATTAGGTAGGTGATGCTTGGCTCATTTTCCAGAAGTTTCCCTTCAGACTCAGAAGGCCTTGTCTGTTGGAGGTGTGATGGATAGTGTATCAGGAGGAGGCACTGGTCCAGCCTCTACTCTGGACTCTGGAAGATGGGCTCAGCAGAAGCAGGCAAAGAGCACCTCCCTGATTCGGACCACTTCGGTTCATACTGTGTTACCAGGCCAGGCCCGAGCTGATAAATGCCAGGGAAGGCCACCAGGGATAATTAAAATAACCCCCCTCATACTTCCACCCACGGAGCGCTGTGGATGATGCGAGTGAGCTTGTCTAGCTCCCCAGTGGACTGTTCTTGCCGACAGCAGATCTTACTTTTGTATTCGACGCTGCTTCTCCTTGAGTTTGGCTCAATGCCTTGCACATTTCAGGCACAGATAAACATCTGCTGGATGCACAGACATACCCAATACCCACAAATCAGAACAGTTCCCTAAGTGCTTTGTCAAAAAGTGCAGTAGCAATTCCCATACCAACACAAATTCCTGGTAGTTATCTTATTTTATTTTATTTATTTTATATTTTATGTTTTTTAACTTACCTTCTTGATCATTAATGGTGCTTGTCTGCAACTGCTCTCAATCACAAATGTAAAAACTGCAAAATCCTAAAGAGGATTTAAAGACATTACTGAAACTCACACTGGCCAATGCAAAGCAAATACATTAATAGATAGGTCTGGGGCCAGTCCCACCACTGACAACCCTGGGTTTCAGAGCCAGTCTCCAAGTCATGGTTTTTTTCTGAGGCTACTGTCCATGCGGATGGTCAGGAATAACCCAAAACCATTTGTCTGAATCTCTGGCAAAGTGTGCACAGCCTGTAGAGTTCCAGAAAACACACTGCCCAGGAATAGCTCATGGTTGGCATGGAAGTGGGAAAGTGTAACATATTTCTACTTCCAATATGAAATTATGAAGACCAGAATTTCCCTGGGGTTCTGGAGGGCTGAGTCAGAACTCTGAATCCCACTCACAAGATGGCCCAAGAATGATGCAAAAAACAAAACAAAACAAAACAAAACAGGGAGACAGCACTGAGAGTCAGGAAGCCTGGCTCCTGGGTGGATTCATCATCCTTGGCCATGTGACATTGCTTCCTTACTGGCTGGTTTTTTTTTTTAAGATTTATTTATTATATGTAAGTACACTGTAGCTGTCTTCAGACACACCAGAAGAGGGCATCAGATCTCATTACAGATGGTTGTGAGCCACCATGTGGTTGCTGGGATTAGAACTCAGGTCCTCCAGAAGAACAGTCAGTGTTCTTAACCGCTGAGCCATCTCTTCAGCCCCCACTGGCTGGTTTTGTGTGTCAATTTGAGCCAAGCTAGAGTCATCAGAGAGGAAGGAGCTTCAGTTGAGAAAATAACTCCGAGCGATCCAGCTGTAGGGCATTTTCTCAATTAGTGATGTATGGGGGTGGGTCTAGCCCACTGTGGGCGGTGCCATCCCTGGGATGGTGGTCCTGGGTTCTATAAGAGAGCGGGCTGTGCAAGCCATGGGCAGCAAGCCAGTGAGCAGCACCTCTCCCTGACCTCTGCATCAGCTCCTGCCTCCAAGTTTCTGACCCGTTTGAGTTCCTGTCCTGACTTCCACAACAATGTGGAAATGTAAGCTGGATAAATCCTTTCCTCCCCAACTTGCTTTTTGGCCATGGTGGTTTTGTTGTAGCAATAAAAACCCTAAGACAGTCCCTATGCCTCCCCAAGCCTCACCCTTAAGGAGCCATTTATATTACCTTCGTTGCTCACTGCTTCAGTAATTAACTAAGCCGTTAGAGCATATATGGAATGCTTGTTTGCTTCTAGAAGTTGTTGACTTGTGTGTTGGAGGTAAGGGCTCACTATGTAGCTCAGGCTGATCTCAAATTCTTGATCCTTCAGCCTCAGCTGGGATTACAGATGTGCACCACACACGCATTCAGATGTGTGCTTTAAACACAACCACAGTTCAAAGTGAATTATGAGTTACCATTGATGCCAGGGGTGAGGGCTACAGCCTGCCTCTGAACGTCTGAGGCACAAGGGAACACGGAGGTTTGCTCTGTGGAGAAAGATGGGCCTCACCTGCTCAGATATTGATCTCAAAGGAGACTCAGAGAATTAGGTCTCATCCCATCAGGACAGTGAGGCCAAAAGAATAAAGAGTTCACATGTATGGTTCCTAAATAATAAGGTAATTCACATTCACCACACAGAAACAAGAAAGCAAGGACATTTAAAATGTTCCCTGTCTTTAACAGTGTGGATGGAGATAGCAAAATGCCATGGACTAGATGGCTTACACAACAGAAACCTGTACTCTTGCATATCTGGAGGCTGGGGGGTCCAAGATCAGGTGCAGCCTGGTTTTCCTTTTATAAGGTAGCCAGTCCTATGGGCCTGTATGGATCCATTTAACCTGAATTACCTCTTAGGAGTGCTATCATCAAATACAGTCACACTGGGAATTCAACATGAGAAATTTATTTTTATTAATTAATTGTTTATTTACTTATTAGTTGATTGATTCTATGAGACAGGGTTTCTCTGTGTAGCCCTGGCTATCCTGGAACTCACTCTGTAGACCAGGCTAGCCTCAAACTCAGAAATCCGCCGGCCTCTGCCTCCCAAGTGCTGGGATTAAAGGCATGTGCCACCACCGCCCCAAAATTTTTTTTAAAGACAGGGTTTTATGTGACTCAAGCCGGCCTTTGCATTCAATATAAGGGGACAAAATGGAATCCATACAACCTAACAGTCTCACATCTGGAGAAGCCCATCTTTGTTATACCTTTGAACATCTTTATCTTTGTCCTAGGCACATCTGTTTAAAACAGGGCTGTGCTGTTCACGCTGTAACCTGCCCTTTCTAGTCACTAATACTTGAGGGCAGCATTCTCAGTCATTAGATAACTTCCTTGCTGTGGCAACACCAATTCTCCTGTGGTGTGTGATCCTGACTGCATTCCTCCCCATTCCTGAGGGTGCTATGATTAACCCCCTGGACTCTGGATAAGACAGAACTTTCAAACGAATTTATAACTTCTAGCATTCCTGGTGTGTACGTCAGGACTTTTATTCCTATTTCCTCCTCAATAGTAACATCTGGAGCATCACTGGTTTCTTCCCCAAATGTTTATTTTGGGATAAACAGAAAGTTACAGCAATAAACAAGAGTTTCCACGTGCCGTTCACCTGATAAGTCTTAGCCCCAGAGACCCAACATGTCTGTGTCAAAGCCTAACACGGGTGCACTGAATTGTATTTCCTAGAATTGCTTTTTGAGTCTTATTTGTTATCAACCATTGAAAAGCTCCTGACGTTTCAGGGGTGTCTGCTGCCTCTCATGGTAACCAGTGGACATTGCTCATTGTGTAGATGTCTGAGTTATTCCAGCCTACGTTTCTCTCAGCAACACAATGCATTAGTCTATATGGCCAACAGGGTGATCTACAGAAATCAGCTTGCATTTTCCTCCCTTAATTCTAGAGAGCCAAGGAGAAGGCTACTGGGTTCCAACAGAGTCTCTCATGTAAATGTCATGCAGGAAACATTTATAAACAACAGGGCTACAATTGGATTTTGCTCTATATTTGGAAAATTCAGCCCCTCATTACAAAGCAAGCCAATGTTATCTTATTTAGCTCATTCTTCGGCTCATCTCCTGTAATCATTAAATTACACAGCCATATTTCCAAAGCTCTAAGGAGGAAAAAGTAGATTAGGAATAAAATCTCTTAAGCACCTTTCTCAGAGCTCCGGATTCAGCCGTGAATGTGGCTGCAGAGCTCCGGGAATGATCTATTCTGAGCCGTCGGGGTGAGTGATTTGTTTCATTTTCCCTGGCTCCCCAATGTTCTCTCTCGGATATGGAACAAGGATAGAGCCTTTAATATTCTGTTCCTGGATGTGTCCTTGATTGCTCCGTGACCCTGTCCCTCGGGGTGGAAGTGAAGGAAGGAATGAGAAATCATGAAATACACGGATGATCAGAGGGAAGAAATAAAAGTCAGGACTGTGTGCTGTTTATCAAGCGCCTCTGCAGAGGCTGTTTTGATCTGCTCGGGCCTTGCTTGAAGCTGTCAGGTCAGAAGTCTTTGTTCTTTCCCTGGGAAGGCTCATTTCTCTTAGGTGACTCAAAAACTTAGCAAATACTTGATGAGCTCTCTCAGCATCCCTCAGCCCTCCATTTGGAGGCTGGGTTATCCTCCTGCTCCAAATCTGTCTCCAGTCTTGATTGTTCCTTTGCATCTCATTAACCCTCATTTTCCATGAGTCCAACTTGGACTCTTCATAAGAGTTTCCCCAGGGTGTCCCCCAGGCAATCTAGTTTTGGCTGAGAACTCCCCAGGGCTGTCTCAGCCTCAAGCTGTTTCCTTCATTCTGGGGGCAAATATAGGTTCTCCACGGAGATCTTTGAAAAGGACTCTTCCATTGAGCTCTGCTGGGCCTGTTCTTCTCTGGCTGCTCTGCCAGGATGTGGTTTTGCAGGCCTGATTTGCATTCCAAATACAGGGCCCATTTGCCTCATTACTATTGTGACTTTATTAAGAACAAAGCTATGGAGCATCCTTAGAGACCAGCTTTCTCCAGGCAAACCATGCCCTCCTACAACCCCACAGACAGACAGCACTTCAGAACCAAGAGACAAACCCGAGAGAGCTGTCTAAGGATTCAGGGCAAAACCGAATCACCTGATAGCACCCATAATTCACAGCTCATTAGCGTGACCTCAAACTTTTGACTCCAGTGAGTCTAGCTTGCAACAGTACCCTTAAAATTGGCTTATTTACAATCAACTTGGGGACCAAGGACTGAAACTTATGAGATAAGGTAGCAACAGGAACAGGATCGCTCCCTACGGCCCCCTGAGAAAGCTGTTCTTTCGGCCTCCTCATTAATCAAGAGCCTCATGCCTAGCACACACTCTCTCTCTTTTCAATATTTCCTATCTCTTTGATTAATTCAATGAGCAAAGATAAGTTTATGGTACCGAGTGCTCTTATTTGTATCTTAAAAATTTGGTCCTGACTCTCCCTACCATGCACGCAGTAGAATTTACAGGGCTCTCTGTTCCTAACAAGTATAACATCTCAAATTTCCTCATGAATTCTTCTATCAGTTCAACTGATAGAAGGATGTACAGACGACCACACCTAAGGGGATGATGCTGAACACTGGGAATGCTTGACAGATATAAACCAGACGCTCTGCATACCATCTCTCCAGTATTGTGGGGGAGAGGGAACCATGTCTCGAGACAGGTAGCTGGCACAGCCCAACTGATCTCTCAAACTTGCTATGTTGAGGATTGATGGGGAACCGCGGGAGCGACCTCGTCAGAAAGCACCACACACTAGGCCCAAACAGTTCCACGTAAGAGGTTTAATTAAGAGAGGGTGAGAGGGGGCAGTAGCGCGGAAAGAGAGAGAAGGGAGGGAAGGAGAGAGAGAGAAAGAGAGAAAGGAATGCTTGCTCCTTTTTATATAAGTGATGACATATGTACTGCCCAGGTGAAGTTGGGAAGCCCTAGGGATTTTGGGAATATGGCAGCTGTTGCTCTGGCAACAGGTCTCTGAGACCCGCCCATGAGTCACCACAGGCTTTGGATGCTAACATACCTCCCCTTTTGATATTATAAAGATAAGGAAAGAAAAAGAGAAGGGGAAGCCGATGGTAAAAAGGGGACGAGGGCGTCGTGTCTCTTAAGCTACTTCCTGCTGTCTAGGGGCGTTGTCAATGGGGGTAGCTGGCTTTCACCATCGGGATCCACTTGGTAAACGTTTGCATCAGGTCTCTTTATGGACAGTGGCTCGTCTGTGGGCAGCGGCTGGTAATCCTGTAATAGAAGCTGATTGATAGTTTGGTTAGAAATTTTTTTGCATTTGTCGTTGAAGAAATGTAGAAACAAGATTAATGAGGCAGGGAGCAAATAATAACACCAGGAAGATGACTAGGAGAGGAGTTACAAACGGGAGTATCCACTTCTATATGGGGTTTTTGAAAATCTTAGAACTAGAGGTCTCACGGTCTCTGAAATTTTTATGTCTGACTGTAGCTCGTGGATTTTATTTCGTACTATTCCGGATTGGTTGACACGGAAGCAGCATTCTTCTTGGAGGAACAAGCAAAGACCACCTTCTTTAGCTGTCAGGATATCTAGTCCTCGTCTGTTCTGAAGCACCACGGCTGCCAAAGAATTAGTCTGTTTTTGGATAGTAAGCACAGTTTTAGACATTTTTGAAAATTACTTTGGAACTGGGAAGTGAATGTATTATATTGGATCATGGACGTTGTTATCCCTGTAGCTCCAGTACCAATACCTATGGCTATTCCTGTAGTGACCAGGAGTGGCACAACTTGAACTGTCCTCTTATGTTAAGCAGCTATCATATCTATAACTGGGATTGGCAGGGGCTCATTTCCCTGGATTACTCCCAGTTCAGGGAAAAGAAGCACTAATGTGCAAACTCCTGACCAGCTAGCAGGTAGGCGATAATATGCCTGAGTGCCACAAAGAATTGACGTGTTTTGGATTGCAGGGCATTGTGGCAGAGATGATATATCAAGGGTTATGGTCCTATTGCAGTCCAGGGAGCTCAGCATTCCTACTGAATGGGTCCCAGAGGCCTTAAAGCAGGTTGCCACGCCAAAGAGAGGGACAGAGGCGAGGTATGGAGTCATGGTGACACTGGAGCCAGGGCAGCTGACAAAGGGTGAGGTAACGTTACTTGGCAGTATCACTGGAGACGCTGTAAGTGACAATTGTGAGTTAGTTCCAGGGGATACACATAACCAGCACTCCTTAAAGCGTCCAGGTCTGGTGACATTGAGGAGTTGGTATGCTGAGGTTAAGGTCTGAAGTAAAAGGCGAAATGATAAGTTAGTGCCATTTATGAGGGGTGATGTTAAAGAAGTAAGGACTTCAGAGGAGTGTTTGATTATCTCCCCTACCTTTCTGATGTCTAGGGGTTGGGCAATTGAGACATATTTTCTTTAAATATGGATGGTATTTACTGGGCCCCCGGGCTGATTTTTATGATAGAGCTTACCGACGACTCCTGTCTCCCACCTGGAAGCCCACGGGTCTTGGATGTGGAAAAGAGTGTCTTGTGATGCTGATAGAAGAAATGATTGATCCGTGATCCTAGCATATGTATTTGACAAGACCAATATGGGCAGCCCCTATATTTGTCAGGCCATTTTCTACAGTAATCTTTTGTCGGGTTAAAGAGAAAGCAAGTATAGTGATCATAATATTTAGATGGGATTACAGATACTGGGATGATGGCAATTTGGATTGGTTTTTGGCATCTGGCTATGGAGCAGTTTCCCGACCCTATTTGGAAAGACTGTTTGTTATCCGTGAGGGTTTCTTGAACCTCGAATCTCCAGATATAAGGGCTACCCTGGACAGGAATGAACAGTAGGGAGAGGATGAGAAACCTAT
>JADRCD010200306.1:0-39119 GCA_019843815.1 Montemys delectorum | reverse complement strand
AAAAGCTGTGTAATCAATGAAGAAAGTTTCTGAGGAAATGATTTTATATATAAATAAAGTGTGTGAGAGACAGAGGTTGTCAGAGAAGGTCAAGCCAGACTGAGATGTGATTGTCTCTGTCCCTTCTCTCCTGAAAGTAAGCTGGATGGTGTCCTGCTGGGGACAGCTTACAATAACAGGCACTGCCTGCAGAAGGCCAGGATGGAGACATCTCAGAACCCCGTGGCAGCTCCTTGTAAAAAAAGATGGTTTCTAGGACCCTGAGAAACAGGAGATACATGCCTTCAGGGGACCAGCCATCTGAAATAAGGGACTTCCTGCAGTAGGCCAGCATGGAGACATCTCAGTAACCCAAGGCAGCATTTTGTAACAATAGTTGTTCCCACTTCTCCTAACCTGAGCCCTGGACAATGGCTATATAGATTTCATTTGGGCGTGACTATTTTTCAGTTGGTATTGGTGTGCATAATTACTCTATTATATTTAACTTTCTTACTTTCTCCTTCTGCTCTGGTGAATTCTATGAAACTAGATGTTCCCTGATGTAATGATTCTTAAACAATTAAACACTGAGGCATGGGGCATAGCATAGCACCATCCTAATGGCCCAGGTGCACGCTGTGTGTCCTCATCTTGGAAACAGTGTAATAACTGCACAATGGTAATTTCAGATTAATGCTTGACTTGTAAAGAAAGTTTGAAGAAATTATTAGAAAGTGAAACAGAGCCAACATTGGGACCCCAAGAAAGAAGAAAACTATTAAAGTTATGAAATAAGTTTTGCACAATATTCGAGAGTGGTTTCTAGATAAGCAAGTATAGAATATGTAAAATCTTATACTAATAAAACGAAGTCAAAACACTGGGACTCTTAGGAGAGTCATTGTGTGGAATATGCCGAAGCAGAAAGCTAGTGGAACTACTGAGTTAAGGGTTAACTTGAATCTTTCTGGCCACTGCCTGGCAGCTTTGCCCATGTCATTTATCATTAGAGCTTCACAGGAAAATGCAAGTGGCTGGCGTTGAGGAGCTCTGAGCTCTGAAGTATAAGTTAAAGTTAAAGTTAAATAATGATAATTTTGCAATTATTATTATTTTGGATACAGGCCTGGGAATAGGGAAAGCTTAAAACTTTGAGGAACAATTGTAATTCTTAATTCTTTGTGGAACGAGGTTATTCTTTTGAATTTGATTTGACAATGATTATACATTATCTTTTTTTTTAGCCTCCTTTGGAGGATTAATAAAAGCCTGGGGCAAGAGAAAGGCAAAAGAATAAGTAGTGTGTATGAGAAGAGCTTGTGAAGAGTGAGCGAGGAGAGACTGTGAAGAGTGAGTGAAGAAAGAACGTGAGGCTCCTATGGAGAGTGTATGTGTGTGAGTGAAAGGAGAGTGCATGAGTGTGTGTGAGATGTGTGTGAAGAGTGTATGTGAGAGTGAAAGGGGAAGGCACAGAGGTGTGTATGAGTGTGGGTATACAAGAAAAGCAGAGTGCGCAGGAAAACACAGAGTGTGTGCAGCCTCAAGCTGCTAGAGAACGAGCAAGAGAGAAAGAGAGTAAAACGTAAGAGAGAAAAAAGAGAAACTTTAAGCTTTGAAAAATTGCCTGTCAGCTTGTACCCCAAAAAATAGTCTCTGTATATTTATTATGCACCTTCCAGATATCCCTGCTTCCAGCTGAGAACTCAGATCCTGTGTCGAGGCTGGACCCCAACAGTGTCCTGTAACTGATTCTTCCCTCTCAGCTCTTACATCTACCCACTCCAAGCTGTGCCTTAAGTCGGAGCTGATGGTCAATCAAGCATGGTACTCAAAAAATTTGGCCCTTATGTTTGAGAAACACCATGGTCATAGTTAGGATTCTTGTGCTAAGAGGAGTAGAAATCTAACGGAAATTAAAATTAAAGTGCTCACAGAGAAAGAAATGAGAATCCAGAATGAACTGAAAACCATGCCTGAGACCTGTCTGCTCTGGTCTTCTTGACTGGCATCAATAAATCCCCTTTGTTGGTGGAGCTGGTTGATTCTCTTTTTTATCCTATAATGAAAATTCTCTGGAAGTGCATCTGAATAAATTGGGTGCATGGAGAAGTCAAAAGCTGATGGAATTTGAGGCAGCAGGATGGAGGACTCAGTGTCTGAAAATAATCTCCTTTGAGCAGAGTCCAGAAGAAAATGCAGAAAACATCCAGTGCTGGAAAGGAGGAGATAATTGCCTAATCATGGTTTGGGCACAACATGCAGGAAGCGCAATGCTTCATCCCAGTAGGATTGTGGAGAAGGAAATTACTCATTGTCCAAGTTGGTAAAAGCTCAGATCCCTCATCTATGTGTTATTGTTCTCTGTGATGATTCCATAACATTTTGTTAATTTGTTTATACTTGAAAAGAAACAAATTTTTCTACCAACCTAGAGAAGATGAGGTAGGATGGTAAGGAAATGAAGAGCTACACTTTAATGAAAGAAATGCAAAATGTGTTCATTCATAAACCACCCAGGTGGGGCAGAATCTTATTTGTCAATCATTGGACTACTTTATTTTCATTCATTTAGTGTGTATGTGTGTGTGTGTGTGTGTGTGTGTGTGTGTGTGCGTGTGTGTGTACATGTACGTGGGGATGCATTTTTATAAGGTTCCTGTATAAGTCAGAGGACACCCTGGGGGAGTCCCCTTGCACCACATAGGCAGGCAGGTCATCAGGCTTGGTGACAAGCACCGTAATCTGCTTAGCCATCTGGCCTGCCCCTTCACAGTTATTTTAAGTACTAAAGCCGAGACTTCTGCATAAAGTGATACAGTTTAAGCAGTTGCTGGACACTATCGACCAGAAGTCCCCAACCCTATTCCCACTTCAGTTTCTATTGAGGTTTCTGTAGAGAACCAAAACCAATGTAATTTTTGTTGAATCAGAACTAGGATTGAACCTGGGCCTGGGCCTGAGCCCTCTTCCCTTAACTATATTTGGCAGCACTATAGCTCGTTTGCTTGCGGACTAATTTATTCTATAGTAAGAAGCCTCTTGATTTGTATATTGAAATTGCAACCACTTACTAGCTGCTTGCTTTTAATTTGCAATTCAATACCAAATTCTCCATTTCCTCATAAGCCGAGTGCTGAGTCACATTTGTCTAAAGAAGGCAGTTTCCCCAGGCTGCTATCCTGATTCACTCCTGCGACCCCTGACTTGGAAGCCTGAAGGAAGATCCAGAGTTCACAGTGTTCTGGTTGGGTTTTCATCAACTTGACACACTTTACAATCATCTGAGAAATGTCATCACTCAATTAGCCGGTAGGCCAGCCTGTGGGGCATTTTTCTGGTTCAATGATTGATGTAGGATGGCCCAATCCATTGAAGTGGCCCTACCTTTAAGGTAGTCCTGAGTTGTTATAAAAGGCAGGCTGAGGGAACCATGAGGAGAAAGCCCAAACTGCTTTTGGTCACACTGTTCTGCACAGCAAAAGAAATCTTAAGACACAAGATCATGCGGCTGGAGAAATGACTCAGCGGTTAAGAGCACTGAGTGCTCTTCCAAAGGTCCAGAGTTCAAATCCCAGCAACCACATGGTGGCTCACAACCATCTGTAATGAGATCTGATGCCCTCTTCTGGGGTGTCTCAAGACAGCTACAGTGTACTTACATATAATAAATAAATAAATAAATCTTTAAAAAAAAAAGACACAAGATCATCCTTGGCTCAAAAGGAATTAAAGGCAAGCCTGAGCGACATGAGATCCCATCTCAAAACAAACAAACAAACAAACAAACAAGTAACTTTTCTAGGGTCGTCATAACAAAACAGCACAGACTGAATGGCTTACACAATATAAATCGATTTTTCCCACAATTCTAAGTTCTGACAGTCTAAGATCAAGGTGTTGACAGAACTAATATCTTCTGAGGCTTTTCTGCTTTTCTTGCAGAGAAAGGCCACTTTGCCCTTTCTCTTTAGTGTGCCAAAATTTCTTCTTACAATTATGCTGTTCCAATTAGACTAGGTTCACTTCAATGAATTGATTTAAATCAGTCATTTCCAAACAAAGATACAATGTGTCAGGGCTTCAACCTGTTGGTTGGGAGAAGTGATTCGGCTCCTAAAATCAATAGTTGCCTAAAATCCATCAATGGTGGTCTGGAAAAATCATGAGAGCACCAGGAATAGCTCAAAGAATCAGGACAGCTCAAGAGACAAAGCACCCTGAGGAAGGTTGCGTACTAATTCTGGGCAAACAGCAATACTGGAGCTACCACGATACCCAATCTCAGATTATAGCACAGAGCCAAATGAAAATGACTATGTGTGGTACTGGCAAAAAAAATTTAAAAATTCAGACAGGTAGACCAACAGAGGAAGATAGAAGACTAGAAGTCAACCCACACAGCTACAGGCTAACAGTCACTGAAGTTTCAACAAAGATGTGAAAATTATTCACTGCAGGAAACACAGCATCTTTAGCAAATGGTACTGGGGAAACTGAAGTCACATGTAGAAAAGTGAAACTAGACTCCGTCTCTTACACTGCACAAAAATCAACTCAAAATCAATCAAAGACATTGATATAAGCCCTAAAAGACCAAAACTGTTACAGAAATGCATAAGAAAAGAAAAATGGATCAAGATATAGTCAGAGGCAGGGGCTTTCTGAAAAGGACTAACATTGTATAAGAAATAACCAAAAAAAAAAAAAAAAATCAATGGTATTGCATGAAAAAAAAAAGCTTCTGCACAGAAAAAGGCTATAACAAGGGAGGGGAAAGGAGACCTACAGAATGAGGAAATCTTTGCTGACATGTGTGTGACAGACTGATATCTCTAGAGTTTATAAAACTAAGACTTCAAAATTAGATACAAAAAATCATATCATCTAATCTATCTGTGGGTGACTGGATTGAACTCACAGTTCTCGAAACAAGAAATGTAATAGCTAATACGTATTTAAAAGTTCAACATCCTCAGCAAATTACTATTACGCTGTGAGTCCATCTCTGAGCAATCACAAAAAAGGAAGCAGTAAGTCCTGGCAAGGATGTGAGGACACGGGGGACCTTACACTGACAGTACAAGTGTGACTCAGTCCAGCAATGTGAAAACCAGTGTGGAAGTGCTTCAGGAAACTAAAGCTAGAGGAACCATATGACCCAGCCGAGAGGATCTAAGCCAGCACACCACAGAGCTATTCACACACCCATGCTGAACTCATGCAATATCCAGGATATGGAATCAGCTTAACTGTCCAGCAGCACATGGGTGAGTACTGTGTATGTGTGTGCGTGTGTGTGGGTAAATATTTATGTGTATATATTTTGTGTGTAATTTTATAATAGTATAATATATTATGTACTGAAATAACATTTTGTTGGAACACAAAGAAGAATAAAATTATGTCATTTGCAGGGAAATGGATGGAAACTGTAGATCATCCTGTTAAGTAAAATAAGCCAGACTCAATGGAACAAATGCTCATGTCTTTGATCTTATAAAGATAATCTATATTTATATATATATATGTATATGTGTGTATTTGTGTGTGTGTATGTGTGTGTTTGTGTAAGTGTGTATACATGTATACTAAGCATGGAAACAGAAAGGTCACTATGGAGGAGAAAGGAGACTTAAGGGATGAGACTGAGTAGGGTGAAGAGAGAAAATTATCGACTGTCTGTTGTATGAGGAATATTAATTTAAATGTAAGTATGATATGAAAAGAGAAGAGAGCTATTTAGGAGAAGAGATCAGTGAGGCAAGAAGGGGTGGAGGGATGTGGAAGCATAGTGATAGGGGAAATGCACAAGATTCAGTGAGACTAGAACAAGCAAAAGGGTTATAAAGAAGCCCACCACTCTCTATCCTAAATGGTTTTTTTTTTAAATTCTATAAAAAATATCTATAAAATTTTGGGAAAGGTCCACTGCACCTGCACACCACAGGAGCAAGGAATGATGGGAAACTCTAGGATGCATCAGCACTGTGACTGTACTAATTCAGTTGTTTGTTTTTCTCAGTGATAAATAGTATTGTACCAGATGAAACAGGTACTGTATAATCATGGACACCTGTGCCAGTCATTCACTTCTTTGATCTCAGACTCAAGCCAACTGAGTACACTTTGTATTGCCAGATGTAAGGTATAGAGACTGCGTGTCCCATTTACCTGCTCATGCTGGGTAAGCTTTGCTGACTGGTGGCCCAGTAGAGAGCCTGGATGGCAGAAAGAGAAGGTGAGGGCCTTGTTCCCTTTGCCTCCTGAACCTGTTAAAATCTTGGAGTGACTAGGAGACAGTTGTGTCTCCAGCTTCCAGATGCAGGTCTAAGTTCCAAAGCCATCTATAAAACATGCCTCTACAGAAAGATAGACACCCATGCCCACATACATTTCCCTGGAGTTCCCCCAAGGATCACCAGGGGGGACACAGGACCAAACTTCCACCATCCTGGCTCTATAGTCTCTTACTCCCTACTGTGGTGCTCTGTAATCTCCATAATCCTTACCATGTTAAAGGCAGCTCAGCTTCCGTTCTTTTTTTTCTATGGTTGACCTTGTAACATCTCTCGCTGTCAACAGTTTCATTTTGTGAATGCCTAGAATAGTTTATGTTTTTGCAGATGGATGGACCCTCTAACTTATGCAGTGCCTTAAAATATGTTAAATATAGCACTTCAGTGAGAGTTAAGAACCTTTAAGTGATCTGAGTACTTTGGATTAAGAATTTCTCCTCTTTCCGGTAGATATTTTACCTCAATTATCCATATCTTTAGCTTTGAACTTGAGAGTAGTTTTCTGGGTATTTTTTTTTTAAGTCTTTGTAATTCCAAAAATCACACAATTATTTCTATGTTATCTATATCATCTGTTTCTGTTTTACCTATATTATCTGTGTATCTTCTAATAATCTCATTACTGAAAGCATTATCTGTAAAGAAATTATAAGCACGGGACTATGCTCACACGTGACCTATCTGTAAAATATTCCTGAACTGTATAGTTTCCTATTGAAGGGAATTCTTTATAGTAGTAAAAAAGTAACATTTAAAATACCCAGATTAGCTTTTTTTTCCAACTTGGGCTGGGCACAATGATTCCTGCAAAGAAGGGTAGTGAGTAGAAGAAGGGCCGTTCTGCCATCAACATGCTGGTGACCCAAGAATACACCATCAACATTCACAAGTGCATCCATGGAGTGGGCTTCAAGAAGCATGCTCCTCAGGCATTCAAAGAAATTCAGGAGTTTGCCATGAAGGAAATGGGGACACCAAATGTGTGCATTGACACCAGGCTCAACAAAGCCGTTTGGGCCAAGGGAATAAGGAATGTTCCATATTGCATCTGAGTAAATTTGTCCAGAAAACATAATGTGGATGAGGATTCACCAAACAAGCTCTACGCATTGGTAACTTACGTGCCTGTTACCTCATTCAAAATTCTACAGATGGTCAATGTGGATGAGAACTAACCTGCAGATTGTCAACTAAAGTTATAGAACTGCCAAACAACAACAAAAGACAATCGGGGATAAAAATATTCTTATCCAAATGAATTATCTTTAACAAATTCATTGGCAATGAGGAAGGAAAAGTTCCTGAACTTTATTTTGGAACAGGTGAGTTTTGGAATTTGTTCTCCAGAAATCTCCAAGCTTCATCTCTAAAAATGTCTTTCTCAGACTTCAGATCAGCTGGTTCACCCTCTGACTTCTCTGACCCTCTATGATCTTAGGTCTATGACCTTACCCTTCTGTATATCTGAATTTCTGTGGCCATAGGCCACCCAATTCACAGTCTGACTTCTTTAGATCATTGTGACTTTCAGTCACTAGTTCACTCCTCTACTGTCTGTAAACCTCTGTGACCTTAGGTCAGCTGACATAATTCTCACAATCTCTAGGGTTTAAATTTTCCTGTATATCAACAGTATATTTAAGTTTGGGTTCCTCCATATTCTTTAATCATAGTCATATAGTTTTGAATTGAGTTTAAATTTCTTTTTTTAGTTTTTAAACATACTCCAGCTTGTTCATTATTATGTTTGTCAGCCTCTTCAAGTCTTCCAAGTTTGGAAATGCTGGCTTGGAAATCCTCATGCATTCTTAACTCAGCTCTATCCTCCCATGTAAATTCCATACTTTATGTCAGAGAAATAGCTACTTTAGCCAGGATTGCCATTAAATGTGCACAACAGGCACCAATATAGTGTAGAAACAAAAGAACATTCACATGTTTCCCTCAAAATTAGTTTACTGGTTGCGCTCACAAAGTATATGAACATCAAGTGACTATAAGATGTCACTTACAAGAGTCAATAGAGTATGCAAAGATAAAGTTTAATGTTTTTCCTTTTTCTTACATCACTGTACAAAGTGTTAGGTTTCATTATGGCATTTTCAAGTATGATCTGTTTTAGTTTGTCCTTTCCACTCTCTTTTCTCCCCCCACCATTTCTTTGCCCCAAATATGTCTTTCCCAATCCTTTTCCTGCTTTCATGTCACATGTGCCCTATTGCTCCGCTCCCTTCCTCAAAACATCTTTTTCTTTTCCCATGGTCTCCTTTCAAGTTTCATGGCCATTACCCACACTCACATCTACTTTTATATTTTTGGTTGAGTACTACCTTTAATAGCTGATCCATCTCTTCAACCCTACATGTACTTTTATACAAACATGTATACACTAAATGGAAGGATCAGGGCATGAGAGAACACGTGATGTTGGCTTTCTGAGTGAGTCATTCCACTCACTTTAACATTTTCAAGATCTACCTATTTTTCCTAGAAATTCCAATTCTCTTAATAGTTGAGTGAAATTCTACTGTACATGTGAGGCACATTTTTGTTACTCATCCATGTATTGAATATCAAATAGACTGTTCCATTTCTTAAAGTTTGGGAATTCAGCAGCAATACAAATGGATATGCACGAATTCCTGTGAAAAGACATGGAGTTCTTTGGATATATGCCCAGGAGTGGTATAGCTGGTTTATACAAAATCTCTATTTTTCATTTTTGGATGAACCTCCACACTGGTTTCCACAACAGGTAGACTAGTTTACATTCTCATGAGCAGAGAATAAGAGTTTCTTAGTTTTTACATCCTTTCCACAATTTGTGGTGAGAGATATTTCTTGATTATCACCATTATGACTGGAGTGAGACATAGCCTCAATATAGCTTTTAGTTTACGGTTTTCTGATGGCTAGAGATACTGACTTTTGAAAACACTTTTTGTATATTTGTGTTTCTTCTTTGGACAGATAACTTTATTCATTTCATTAGTACATTTTAAACTGGTGTTTTTTATCTTGGTGTTTAATTTTTGCATTTCTTTATAAATTCTAGGCACTAAACCTCCAGAACTTAACTGAAATGTTTCCTCATTCTGTAGATGGTCTCTGTTTACTCTCATTGTCATTTTCTTCTCTAAACAGAAGTGTTTCCATTTCACAGACACATTTGTTGGAAATTGTGGGGCCATTTCTTGATTTTGGTGCCCTATTTAGAAAGTTCTTGCCTAATCCTATATCTTGAAATGCATTCTGTATGTTTTCTTCTAAAAGGTTCAATGTTTCTGGTTTTAAATAAAAGATTTTTGATCCATTTTCATTTATTTGTATACACTATGAAATGCATAGATCTAATTTCACTCTTCTGCAGATAGGTATCCAGTTTTGCTAGCACCAAATGTTGACTAGGCTGTCTTTTTCTACTCTGTGTTTTTTACACTACTAGCAAAAATTGAGTGGTCATATCTCTGTGGGCTTATTCTTGAGTTCTCTGTTTTATTCCATTTCACAGTCTCTAAGAATTGGTATCAATTTTGGGGTCCCATTTGCTGTTGATTTCTATTTTTACTCCACTGTGATCTGAAAGGATTCAAGAAGTAACCTTGAATTTATTGGAACATGAGATTTTCTGAACAGAACACTGTTAATATGGGTGTTAAGATCAACAATTAATAAATGGGATCTCATGAAACAGAAAAGTTTCTGTAAGGCAAAAGACAATCATTTGAACAAAGCTGTAGCCTATAGAATGAGAAAAGATTTTCATCAACTCCATGTCTGATAGGTGACTAATATAAAAAATAGAGAGAATTACATATCAAAAAAACACCCAAATAATCTAAACAGATCTAAACAAAGCATCTTCAATATAAGCATCTCAAATGGCTGAGAAACACTTAAAGAAATGTTCATCATCTTTAGCCATCAGAGAAATCCAAGTCAAACTACTCTGAGATCCCATCATACACCTGCCAGAATGGCTCTAAGATCAATAACAGAAGTAACAGATCATATTGGTGAGAATGTGGAATAATGGAAACATCCCTCCATTGCTGGTGGGAGTGCAAACTTGTAAAGCCACTATGGAAATCAATGTGGCAGTTTCTTAGAAAGTTTGAAATTGAAATACCTCAAGATCTACCTATACCATTCTTAGGCATATATCTAAAGCATGCCTCATCTTACTACAAGGGCTCTTGATCATCTATGTTCATTATATCTTTATCAGTAATAGCCAGAAACTGTAACATCCTAGATGCCCCTCAACTGAAGAATTGTTGGGTCAGATACTGAGGCCTAGTGAGGAAGCCTGAGCCTTTGCTCAAGTTTAGAGACCTGTCTTGCTCACTTCCGTACTGGAGTGACCTAGCATGACCTCCTTAAGCCTGCATTTGCCTAGCTACTGCTGATATAGAATAACTTTATTGGCCCTGTCAGTCACCCCATACCCTCTGTCACTCTTCCCTGCTCCCTATGT
Organism: Montemys delectorum; assembly: GCA_019843815.1. NCBI lineage: Eukaryota > Metazoa > Chordata > Mammalia > Rodentia > Muridae > Montemys > Montemys delectorum. The sequence continues at coordinate 28,364 of JADRCD010200306.1, read as the reverse complement.
CATCTCACCTCACCAAAACTCCCTACCTCTTTCCCCAACCCTATATAAACAAAAGACTGATAAAATAAAACGACTTCCTGCTTTGACAGACTCCCCACCTAGGGGTGTTTTTTGGGGCTGGGACATTCACCATCCCACTCAGCCCCAGAAAGACTCAGCTGGGCTGAGTTCTCTCCTCTCACCTGGACCTGCCAGCAGAGAGCCAGCAAATAATGGATTTAAAAAAAATTTTGTATGTGAGTGCACTGTAGTTGCCTTCAGACATACGAGAAGATGGCATCGGACCCCGTTACAGATGGTTATGAGCCACCATGTGGTTGCTTGGAATTGAACTCAGGACCTCTGGAAGAGCAGTCAGTGATCTAGAGAGATAGCTCATAGGTTAAGAGCACTGACTGTTCTTCCAGAGATCCTGAGTTCAAATCCCAGCAACCACATGGTGGCTCACAACCATCTGTAATAAGATCTGATGCCCTCTTCTGGGGTGTCTGAAGACAGCTACACTGTATTTACATGTAATAAAATTTTAAAATGTTGTACATTTCACAATGGAGCATTACTGTGCTGTTAAAAATGATGTCATGAAATTTTCAAGCAAATGGAGTTAGAAAAAAAATCATCCTGATGAAAGTAACTCAGACTCACAGAAATAAATATGGTATGTAATCCACTTATATCTGGACATTGTTATCACCAAGATACAATCTATAGACCCAGAGAAGTTAGGTATAGATGGGGATACATGGATCTCTCTGGGAAGGTGAAAGACCCCCAGAGCTGGCAAGACCCTCATTCAAGTCTCGGGATGACACGACCACCCAATAACTCACGAGAGACCAATCTTGATGTAACAGCCTGAGGTTTATTCAGGGGAAGCCAGATCTGGGGTCGAACATGTGGCCTAGCAGGCCAGAGGAGTTCGACCGTGAGCACGAGGAGTAAGGGGTATTTAAAGGGAAAAACCACAAACTAGGGGAGTCAGGGGGTTACCAAGGAAACATAACAAGAGAACAGTGGAAAATTCTAAAGAGACCCAGCTCCTAGTTGAGTCAGGGTCATAAGGAAAACATCCTGCACACTCATTATGCACAAGAATGTGGTTTGGTCACAAGATTGTGGTTTGGTCTATACTATTCACTTTATGGCTGACCGTTCCCTAGAACCATCCCGATGGCTGGCTCATATCCTGCCTTTTTGTTCTTGGACCTAGCTGGGGGGTGGGGGGCCTTTGTGCCCAACAGGTTTCTGAAACTGGCTAGTCTGCATTCTTGGCTGTTACAGAGTTTTTCCATGCCCTTCCAGATGAAGGTTACACAGTATACATTCCCACCAGTACGTTTCTACTAAACGCTCCTTTTTTTTTTCTTAATTCTAAAATTCTCCAGCCCTACAAAGGAAAAATAAAATAGATTTTATGGGTAGACTTGGGGTGGGGAGGACAGAAATTGGAAGATCAGATGGGAAGGGGAGAGTAAATAGTGTTAAGTGAGGAAATGCTGTAAAAGAAAACTGAAATTGAGGGATATTTGGTGGATGATATAAAAATCCAATGAAGTAGAAACTTCCTAAAATATACAAAGGCAATGATAATAAAGTCTTCTAATGGGGAATTCAGTCCCAAGCTGCCCTTTCTTGTCACTTCATCAGGCTTCCAGTACCAGGAATGGATTACATCCAAATGAGTTGTTAGTCAAAGGAATTCCATGGAAACTCTCAAACTACCCAGGCTGTTGCTAAGACAATAGTTTGCTTTCTGAAAACTGATAGCAAATCCTCATTGCTTAAGACAACACTCATATACCTTACTGAATGTGGAAAAGTCGAGCATGTGCCTACACCCTTGTGCTCTAGTGTCTTTGGTGTGGGAACATACTTTACAGGCTGCCAAAAGAAAAACATAAATACCAACCCAGCCATAAAAACCTTTGGCCTACAATATGTCCTGCCTTCAAGATATACTAGAGAATGGTGACACAGAACTTGTGGAAGTAGCCAAACAATGTTTGATTTGACTTAAGGCTTACTCGGCAACACAGAACTCATACCCAACACTGCTTAAGTGACCAAGAACCAGAGACTAGATAATCCAGGGACCTAGGATAAAATCAAACATTACTGGTCTAAAATAATGTATAAATAAAATGACACCTAATGCCATACTGCTGGACTGCTGATCTCGTATTGTCTTCAGCCAGCATCAGAGAAGTTTCCTCCTGCAACAGATGAGAACAGATGCATTGACCCACAGCCAGACACTATGTAGAAAGAGAAACCCTGGAACACACAGCTCTAAACGGGATTTCTCCATCAAATCCTTCCCTTCAGAACTTAGGGAACTCCAGTAAAGAATAAGCAGAAGGAGCGTAAGAGCCAGAGAAGGCAGTAGGAGAGTAAGGTCCTCCAAGTCAACCGAGCAACGCTCATATGAACTCACAAAGACTGAAGCAACAACTGCAGGGCCTACACAGATCTGCTTGGGGTCTTCTGTGAAATATTATGACTTTCAGTTTAGTGTTTTTATAGAATTCCTAAATGTGTGAAAGAGTGGGACTCTGACTCTTGTGTCCACTCTTGGGGCTCTCTTCCTTCCGTTGGATTGCCTTGTCCATCCCCCATATAATGGCTTTTGCTTTATCTTATCATATTTTGATATGTCATGTTTAGTTGTTATTTGTTAGTCAACTATTCTTTTCCAGTGAAAGACAGAAAGGAAGTTGATCCAAAGGGGAGGGGAGGGGAGGTGGAGGGGAATTGGGAGGAGTAGACAAAGGGGAAACTATATTCAGAATATATTGTATTAGTGAAGAATCTATTTCAATAAAAGAAAAAAATAAAAGTATTTAAAAGGAAAAAATAAATTATCCTGAGTTTTAGTATTTCTTAAGGTTTTCTTTGAGGCCTTTATTGTGATCAGTTTTGGAGAAGGTCTCATGTACTCCTGAGTACAATGTTCAATCCCTACCAGCTGAGTGAAAAAGTCTGTATATATCTATTGAATCCATTTGATCTGTATACTATAATTTAGCCCTGAACTATCTTCACAGATTTTCAGTTAGGAAAAACCTATCCAAACATGACAGCAGGATTGAAATCTCCCTGGGAGCCAAGGAAAGCTTGTGTGAATGTGGAATAGGTGGATGCAGCCGTGACAGGTGAATATTGTTTGACAAGGCAACAATTATATCAGGATCAGAGCTTCAGACCCATGGGAGGGACAAAAGCTTTCTCTGGAGGTGAGGCTCAGACAGATAGCAAAGCCTTCCTCTGTTCTTCCTCTGTGTGACTGTTGACAGTGTGTGCAAAAGCTAACAACCACCAGATGTTTAAAACAAGAGGCTGCTCACCTACAGAGGTGAGCTAACGCCTCCTGCTGTGCTGCACATAATAAATGAGCTTCCAGGATGTAGCATAGTTGGCACCACTCTATCAGAGTGTGTATGACCCATCTGACCCCAGCTTTTCTGTCCATTTATCTCTCCTTTGTGCTTTCCCTCCCTTTCCCTAGTCAGGTCAAGTCTTGTCCTGTAGTCTCTGCTGTTGTAACAGGACCTACATATGATTTCATGCTTATGTATGCTTCATGAGATTGGAAGCTTCAATACTTTTTGCACAATGCTTCTAACTGTTTGTTTTCCTGATGGCCTCTTATGACTTGTTTTGGTTTGAAGTCCACGTTATCAGATATAAAAATGTTTCTGTCTGTTTCTTTGAGGCTTCTATTTACTTCATAGATTCGACATTCAGCCTTTGACATTCAGTTTTTAGTTGATTTTTCTAATTAAATATGTTTCTTCATGAGAAACAACAGGCAATTAGTTCTTGTATCTCCATGCCCAGGAAAAGTTTGGGTTTTAGATTCCTAGCTATATTATTAGTTACTCTACAAGCCTTTAGTTGGGAAGATGGCTCCAGTTGTACAGCTGACTGCTTGCTCTGGGGACTGCACCTTTTCTGTCTGAGCCCTTGCAGGACACAGGTGGGTTCACGTCCTCATTGGTCCTCTCTGGAATGTCATGACCATCATTAAAACTGCACACAGGTGCACGTATCCCAAGCCGTGTCCAAGCCGTGTCCTACTGTTTGCATTGTACAGTATGCTTCTTGAGACTACACACACTGCTTGGGTAAGAATAGCCTTGGAAGCTGAAGCACTCGCAAGCCTGCAAGGAGATATTTCAAGAAACTGAAAGTTACTCTACAAGTGTAAGCAGGCTCTTCCCCCAGGGAGCAGCAGAGCACACTGACCTGAGAGCATTTCTGCCTGTTCTAGATCCTTTTGGAGGCCACCAGCCTCGCTTATCAGGACCCTCAGGACAGTGGACAAAGCTACTAAGTTGCAGAAGGTTACCTGCTGTACTGCAAGTCCCAGTATTTTAGCCGTCTTTACAGTATGCTGCCAGAGCCACATCCAGAGTTAGGCCGACTTCCTGGCCTGAGTCAGAATTGAGGTGATATACACCAAGATGAGGGTCCCTGACACATGTGGTTCTTGATTTTTTTAAGTCACTCCATTACTCTATGCCTTTTTATTGGTAGGTTTGAAAGACTCCCATAGGAAAGCCCTCACTCAAGTCCCGGGAGAACGTGCACCCAGAGAAACACGAGAAACCATCTTGATGTAAACACACGAGGTAGTTTTAATATCGGAGCTCCGGGTGGACCCATATCTCACACAGGAGACAGAGGGATCCACCCCGAAGCTCAGGGGTTAGGGGTTTTTATAGGAAGGAGGTCTAGGCGAACAAAGGAATTAGCATAGCAATACATGATTGGTTGCTACAAATATTAACTAGTTAGTGTACATGCAGACCAGAGTGGAAAATTCCTAAGAGGGGGGTGCTATTCGGGAGTTTCTGGCTGACCTTAAACTATCTCTAAGAGGACCAGATGGCCCATTTCCCAGATGCGTCCTTGTATGTCTGGGCCCTGGACATGTCCTTGGGATGTCTAACAGCTTGCTTGCTTTTATTCAGGCTTGTTTGGACGTTCACAGACTTGGTACAGGCTTGGCCCACTGAGTTTTTCTCCAGCCTGTAATCATTTTTAAGCCTCAAACTTAATTTCTCCTTTCAGGTTGAAGTCATTTATACTTAAAGTTATTATTGAAATAGACTTGTTAGCTCCTAAAATTGTTGCTAAATGATTCTGATAAGCTATTTTATGGGCAGTTCCTTTGAGGAGTTTACTGTATTAATCAGGATTGATTTATTCACAATTCTTTGCTCTTCAGGTCATCCTTATCAAGGATGAGACTGCCTATCTTCTACTGTGTATATTTTTCCTTTAAGAATGTTCTACAATGCTGGCTTATGTGTTATAATTTACCTTAATTTGTATTTGTCTTGAAATAGCCGTCAATTTTGAAAGACAACTTCACTTGCCATGACAATATTGTCAACTTGATTTAGGAGAATATGTAAACAAATCTCTAGTTTTGTCTGTGAAAGAACATATTATTTGAATGGGGAAGACCCACCTAAATGTAGGTGGTACCATTCTACAGTGGGATCTGAGACTTAAAAGAAAGGCAAGAGCATCTTTTACCAATCTCTGCTTGCTGACTAAGGAGGCAGAGCAGCCTGTTTCCCTGAGCTCCCATCTTTGTGAGGTCCTCCATGATGGCATACACCTGGGAGCTGGGAGCCAAAATAAAGCCTTCCTTTACTAAGATGTAGGAACCTCCACAATAGAGAAGGAACTAATACACTATTTGTGTAGTTCTTCATGGGAATGGCTTGGTTTTAGGGCTTAAAGTATATCCTTCTATGCTGGTCTTGCTTTAAGAATGCTAGTAAAAGATCTGAAGTTATTCTGATAGTCCTACATTTGTGGGTATTGGAATGGTTTTGTTTATTTGTTTGTTACAACATTCAGTGTTTCCTCTTTGCTCTGTGTCTTTGACATCTTGATGCAGATAATGAAAAGTATATTCCCTTGACTAGCTTATTTGCTGCTCCAAACACCTCTTATCTTTGAATGCCAACATCTTTCTCAGGTTTGGGGTAATTTTTTAAACCTTTATTAAATATTTGTGTATTGTTCTTTAATTCTGTCGCTACTCAGTCTTCCACCCTGTGAATTCTGGGGTTTTATCCTAGGCTTCTTTGAAGTATTGGTAATAGTTTTCCATTTGTTTGATAAGTATATTGTTGTCTTATTTTTGCCTTCTATCACTAAAAAGCATCCCTTCTTCTGCATGGTCCTGTCTACTAGTGTGCTTTCCTGCAAGGTTGATTCATTGTTTCTATTTTTATTTCTATGTTTCTGTTTGGTTATTTTTCAGTGTTTCAATTTCTTTACCTGATTTTCCATTCATATTTATGATTTTCTCCTGTAATTTACTGCTTTGTTCACTCTTGAGACTGCCTGTCTCAACATTCCCTTAGTTCTATTTTTATGTGAGCTTTCGGTATGGTTATTAATTCTTTTTAAATGTAGGATTCTGGACTATTTTTCAAACATTTCTACTATCTCAGTGCTTTTGCTTTCCAGTATAGAGGTATTAGAAGGTCAGGACTGAGTTGTATTGAGCTGGTGTTTCAAAGTCTTTGTGTTCCTCTGCAGAGCTGTAGAGGCTGGCTTTCAGTTTTAACTCTTCTTTTTCTAACTGTATTTGTTGTCTGTTTGTGGTGTGTGTGTGTGTGTGTGTGTGTGTGTGTGTGTGTGTGTGTGTGTGTGAAAGAGAGAGAGAGAGAAAGAGAGAGAGAGAGAGAGAGAGAGAGAGAGAGAGAGAGAGAGAGAGAGAGAGAATTTCTTTCACTAGCAATTACATTTGCTGCAACTGTTAAGGGAAGGAACGCAGTAGTGCACTACCCCACCCCACTAAGTTATCATCAGTTCTGGTTTTGCCCAGCTATAGGAGACTGCAGCAGAGAGTGAAGTCCATAGAGGAATGTCATAGATGAGGTGGCAGTTGAGAGGTCAAATGAGCTTCCTCAGGATAATCCCCACAGCAATCTCAGAACAAGGATGACCTTAGACTTTTATAGGATTTTAGGGAGTGCTGGGAAGTTTTCCACCACAAGATTTAGTTCAACTTAGTATATTTGAAAAAGAGCATCAAAGAGTACTGGTTTGGGCCATAAATTAAAAGTTGCCGTTAAGTTGTACAGATAGCTTTTTAATTCCTTGTCCCAGGATGAGATCTGCAGGAAATATGGCCTGATATCCTCAGCCTGTGAGTTCTGGCCTCTTACGAGTGACTGTGACTCTCCCTGCCCTTGGGGATCATCCCCTGGTATCAGTCCACAAGGACAAATAGAGCAGGGATGACAGGCAGGGAATTCTGAACATTTACATGGTAATGAGGACACACAGGGACCAGTGGCAGAGAGACAGATCAATGGGTTGATTCAAGGGTCATATGATTTTGGGGATGTGGGGATAGGAATATCCAGGATGGGCAAAAGTCATTGTCTGAAGAATTAAGGTACTGAGGAATCTCATGCCTGGGGAAGCATGCCAGGAATCTCCCGTACTAGCTGAATGGGTTCTTATCAGGAGAAAGGAAGTAACCCAAGGCTATGTGACGTTCTGCAGGTAGAGGTGTGTGGGGGTTTTTGAATTCCCCAGTCAAGGGAGAAGTTCTGCTGGTAAACGGAATCTGCCATTTTGTGCTGAGCCCAGAAGACTCTCCGGACAACGATAGACGTCAACCTTAATTAGCTGGGCAACAAGTGGCCACTGTCTTAAATACTTCTAAGACTTGCACCGTTCCAGTATACACTCTATGCTTAATCTCTGCTATTTGGGCTCTTCTGGAAGGCCTGGAAGCTAACCTTCATGAGGTTGGCTCTTGAATCCAACAATGTGGTCTGTAGGTCAGGGTGAGGCAGTTAATGCGATCTTAGACAGGACCAAGGTGTCAAGATCAATGGAGCCTTGGGATGGCTATCTCACAGTAAATACACATAGAGGTAGTGTTGCCAGTATTCTGATGGTCAAAGATCACTGATGATGGAGCTTCTGTAGGCAGTTCACTGGGGACGCATTTGAAGCAAGTCTCTTAATATCCTGGCTTCTGTATCCCAAAGGGGATGACATTCTATTACCCTAGAGGATGTGGAATTAATCTATCTATCACAAAGCAAGGGTGTTTGTTGATCTATCAATCATTTAGATAATCGTGAACCAGGTTGGGAGGTAGAGCTCCCCTGATACTTCTGTTTCAGTAACTATAATCCTGTACTACCTCAAACATGGTTTCTACTCCACTTTCCTTACTGCAGGCTAATCATTACTTGTCAGCCTTATGGAATTTCCAATTTCTTCCCTTTTTTTTTCTTCTAACTGCATTTTCCTATCAAATTGCTAAGGCCCATGAGTGTTCTCATTGTGATAAGAAGTGTTATCTTGGCTCCAGAGGCTCTGGAGCACCTTGTGAAGCTGGAGGTGGCCTGGTATGTAAGAAGATAAGGCTTTAGATTTCATAATTTGTATAGTCACAGAATTGAAAGGAACCTCAATTAATTAATCCCAGTGGACCCTTAATATCAAGTCTTTCCTTACCATGCCTCTGGCTAACAATTGCTTAAGCCATGCTTGAATAAATTAAATTAATAGTAGTGTTCATTATTCAGTCATGCAGACAACTATGCCCAAATCATTTCCACTGCCTGAGACCTAGGGTGGGTTTCCATCTCTTACTCCATCAGTGGCACAGATAACACAGTCATTAAATGCTATCTACAGCTTCCAGAGGCTCAGCTCTGCTCTCAGGAGCTAACTGTCTGGTTTTGCTTTCACTCCTTTGCATGAGATGGAAATCATTCCACCTTGTTTATCTGCACAAGCCCAGAAAATGAGTCCGAGCAGCCACCTAGTTAATCCAGGTCAATGGGAAATTGTGGTCATTGAGGTGAAAGGAAATCCAGGGATTCTGAATGTAGACAAGCATTTATTTTGGCTAAATTGAAATAGCTGCTCACTCTTCAGACATGCAGTGTCATCCCCATATGCCTCACTCAATGTAAGGAACATTTAGATTCCTTCAGCTGGTTTTTGGTCTTTTTCAACTTGCATGTTTAGAAAAGATTTGTACACCCATTATCCAACTAATTATCAGTTTCTAGCAGACTTGTTGATGTTCTTAATTAAATATAGCTAAGAAATAATTTTAAAACTATGTAGTCATTTGTCTCCATCTAGTTAATTAGCCATTTCATACTTTATTCTATACATCTCCATACCTTAAATGAACTGTGCATGCAACACTTCTGATTTCCCTGCTATGGTCTTGGGTCCAAGTTGCCCAGAAACATTCTTTTGACACACTGTTACTTATTGAGAACAGGAAAGCTCACTGGTATCTTACTAGGAAAGATAAAAAAGGAACCATGCAAGCCAGACACCTGTGGAACCCTCACAGAAGAGAGACACTACTTTCAGAGATATCTTAAATAATCTTGTGGAATTGAAATTTTTTGCAATGAATATTGCATGTTGAGATTTTTGTATGTCAACATGGTGCTGCAAAACTGAATACTTTTAACAATTAAAATGAATTGTCTCGACTGGACACCCAGGCACCTTCCGGTTCCCACTTGTGCTGGCTAAAAGCAGAGACCTAGTGCCAGACCCAATCCCACACAGCACACAGCCCAGTTGTAGCCCTATCCCCCAGGTATTCAGATACATCCAACTTCACAGGTGAGATCTTAAACTCCACCCTAAGACCTGGTGTACCAGGACCCCTGTGACATTGGGAAGCAGATTTCCTGCACATCCAGAGACCAGGGTGCCCTTCAGTCCCCATCTGTGCAGACTTGGAGTAGAGCCCTGGTATGGGACCCCAATCCCACACATCCCACACTCCAGTTGCAGCTAAACTCCTCAGGATCACAGGAAGGACAGTTTCCAGTCAGAGACAGGGAGGCCAGATAACACCAGAGAGAGCCAGATGGTGAGAGGCAAGTGTAAGAAACCAATTTGGCTTGGCAACATCGGAACCCAGTTCTCCCACCACAGCAAATCCTGGATACTCAAACACACCCTTAAAACAAGATTCAGATCGACCAGGCAGTGATGGCACATGCCTTTAATGCTAGCACTTGGGAAGCAGAGGCAGGCAGATTTCTGAGTTCGAGGCCAGCCTGTTCTACAGAGTGAGTTCCAGGACAGCCAGGGCTACACAGAGAAACCCTGTCTCAAAACACCAAAAAAAAAAAAAAAAAAAAAAAATTCAGATCTAAACTCTCAATTCATGAAGATGATTGAGAACTTGAAAGACCTAAATATCTCCGATAAAGAAATAAAGAAGAATACAAGTAAATATGTAGAACCCCTTGAAGAGGAGGATATGCATAAGTCCCTTAAAGAAAAACAGGAGAACATAATCAAACAGGTAAAGGAATTGAACAAAACTATGCAGGATCTAAAAACGGAAGTAGAATCATTAAAGAAAACTCAACGGGAGACAGCCCTGGAGATGGAAAACCTAGGAAAGAGAACAGAATTCACAGATGCAAGCATCACCAACAGAATGCAGGAAATAGAAGGAAGAATCTCAATGGCAGAAGATACAAGATATAGACAAAACAGTTAAGGAAAATACAAAAGCAAAAAGCTCCTGTCTCCAAACATTCAAGAAATCCAAGGCACAATGAAAAGACCCAACCTGAGAGATATACAAGAGAGTGAAGATGCCCAAGTCAAAAGGTCAGCAAACATCTTCAACAAAATTATATAAAAAAAAAAACTTTCTTAACCTAAAGAAAGAAATGCCTATAAACATATGAGAAGCCTACAGAACACCAAACAGATGGGACCAGAAAAGAAATTCCTCTTGTCATATTATAATTAAAACACCAAATGCATAGAACAAGGAAAGAATATTAAAAGTTGTAAGGTAAAAGTGTCAAGTAACATATAAAGGCAGACCTATCAGAATTATACCAGACTTCTTGTCAGAGACTATAAACACCAGAAGATTCTGAGCAGATGTTATACAGACTCTAAGAGAACAAGGATGTCAGCACAGGTTACTATACCCAGCAAAATCCACAATTACCATGGGTGGAGAAACCAAAGTATTCCAAGACAAAACCAAATTTAAACACCATCTTTCTACTAATCCAGCCCTACAGAGGATAATAGAAGGAAAAGTCCAGTACAAAGAGGGAAAATACACCCAAGAAAAAGCAAGAAATTAATCTTTAAACAAAAAAAAAAAAAGAAGAGAAACACATAAATATAATTTCAACTCTAACAACAAAAATAACAGGAAACAACAATCATTGGTCTATAATATCTTTCAACATCAATGGACTCAATTCCGAAACAAAAAGACATAGGCTAAAAGACAGGAAACGTAAACAGGATCCATTATTTTGCTGCATACAGAAAATGTACCTGAGAGTTAAAGACACACACTACCTCAGAGTAAAAGGCTAGAAAAAAAAAATCTCCAAGGAAACGGTCCCAAGAAAGAAGCTGAAGTAGCCATTCTAATATCAAATAAAAGCAACTTCCAACCAAAAGTTATCAAAAAGGATAAGGAAGGACACTTCATATTCGTCAAAGGAAAAATCTATCAGGAAGAACCCTCAGTTCTGAACATCTATGCTCCAAATGCAAGGGCACCCACATTCATAAAAGAAACTTTACTAAAGCTAAAATCACACATTGTACCCCACACAATAATAATGGGAGACTTCAACACCCTGCTCTCATCAATAGACAGATCATGGAAACGCAAAATAAACTGAGACACATTGAAACTAACAGAAGTTATGAAACAACTTAACAGATATCTATAGAACATTTCATCCTAAAAAAAGAATATATCTACTTCACAGCACCTCATGGGACCTTCTCCAAATCTGACCATATAGTTAATTGGTCTCAAAATAGGTCTCAACAGACACAAGAAGATTAAAATAATCCCATGAATCCTATCACATCACCACAGACTAAGGCTAGAAACAACAGAAAGCCCACATATACATGGAAGCTGAACAATGCCCTACTCAATGATAACTTAGTCAAGGAAGAAATAAAGAAATTAAAGACTTTTTAGAATTTAATGAAAATGAAGGGACAACATACCCAAACTTATGGGACACAATGAAAGCAGTGCTCTTAGCTCTTAGCTCTGAGTGCCTCCAAAAAGAAACTAGGGAGAGCATACACTAGAAGCTTTCAGTACACCTGAAAGATTTAAAACAAAAAAAAAAAGCAAATACACCCAAAAGAAGTAGAAGGCAGGAAATAATCAAACTCAGGGCTGAAATCAACCAAATAGAAACAAAAAGAACTATACAATCAACAAAACTAGGAGCTGTTCTCTGAGAAAATCAACAAGACAGACAAGCCCTTGGCCAAACTAACAAGAGGGCACAGAGACAGTATCCAAATTAACAAAATCTGGAATGAAAGGGGAGACATAACAAGAGAACCTGAGGAAATTTTAAAAAAAAAATCAGATCTTACTACAAAAGTCTATACTCAACAAAACTAGAAAAACTGGATGAAGTGGACAATTTTCTAGACAGATACCAGGTATCAAAGTTAAATTGGGAGCACATAAACCATCTAAACAGCCTCATAACCCCCAAAGAAATGGATGCAGTCATTAAAAGTCTCCCAATCAAAAAAAGCCTGGGGCTAGATGGGTTTAGTGCAAAATTCTATCAGACCTTCAAAGAAGATCTAATACTAATGATCCTCAAACTATTCCATAAAATAGAAACTGAAGGAACACTACCCAATTCTTTCTATGAAGCCACAGTTACACTGATACCTACACCACAATAAGACCCAACAAAGAGAACTTCAGAGCAATTCTCCTTATGAATATCGATGCAAAAATAATCAATAAAATTCTCACAAACTGAATCCAAAAACACATCAAAGCAATAATCAACCTTGATCAAGTAGGCTTCATCCCAGAGATGCAAGGAAGGTTCAATATGTGGAAATCTACTGAGAAATAGAAAAGTAAAGTGGCTTTGCTGAAATTTGCATGATACCCAAGCTTTGTCCATCATCTACATAACTCATACTCCATCATCCATATCTCTGATATTTGAGATCCACAAGGTGGGACAGGCACAGTATAGGTTTATGATGGAGCCTGCCCTGGTCCTGACCTTAACACTTGTAGTGGCCATTCCTGGTTGTCAACTTGACTATATTTGGAATAAACTACAATCCAGAATTGGAGGGTTCACCTATGGGCCTAATCTGGAGGCTGAGAGATACCAGCTTCTGACCTGGATCTTGGCATGGAGATCTTGAGGCATAGTGGCTATGAATCCCAGGAGACTAAGACAGGATGATCTCCAAGTTCAAGGTCATCTGGGATTAAAGGTGTGGTGGCACACACCTTTAATCTGGGCCACACCTTTTGCTGGAGACCTATATAAGGACATTGGAAGAAAGAAGGTTCGCTCTCTCTTCTTTGCCTGCTTGCCTTGTGGGACTGAGAAACTGCTAGATTCTTGGACTTCTATACACAGGTGCTGCTGACCATTGTTGGGAGTTGGACTACTGACTGTAAGTCATCAATAAATTCCCTTACTATATAGAGGCTACCATAAGTTCTGTGACTCTAGAGAACCCTGACTAAGACAATCCTGCCTGGGATTTCCGTACTGCCTTGTACCTTTGTTTGCAGAACAAGAGTAGCTGCTGCTTCCTGGAGCTGTCACTTTGATGTCCTCCTCCCAGTTCCACCACCCAGCTGAAGCATGTCTTGCTTTACACTATCTCTGACTGATTGACTGATGGTTGGTTGATTTTGTATAAGGGTATGCATGCACAGGAGCCAGCTCTTAACCCTAGATGGTGCTCTATGGCCAAAGAGCCCTAAGGATCTGCCAGTCTCAGCCTTCCTGCCACGGGAACTAAAAGGGGCTTCGCCTAGCACACCCTTTATACAAGTTGCCAGGGGTTGAGTTCATAGTCTCATGCTTGCACAGCAAGTACTTTGGTAGTTGAGACATCTTCCCAGCAAGTTCCTTCTGTTTAAATATGCAAAGTGAAGTTTCCCTTGTGTGACTCAAACTGACTGCAATTGACACATGGTATGACCAAGAGATTTAAGCAGTCAAGGCTTTAAAAACTTCAGGGATAGCACTTTCAACTGGACAAATATAAGTGACTATCAACATTTTTTTTTACATATTTTGTTCCCTTAAATATGTAGACATTCTGTGGCCTTTACAGTTCACTTTCATCCTCAAATTCTACAATCTTCATTATTTTACCTGAGGGAATTCAGAACCTCAGTGTCTGACACTTTCAGAGCTAACTCACACATACCAACTCCAGGCTTACTATGCGAGATCCCCAACTTCACATGTTGGCCAATGTGGAGGTTGTAGTGACTCCCCAAGGCTGGGATAACTGTCTGTCAGAAGATGAATGAAGCCATGGATAGTCTTTCCCTTACAGTCCTAGATGTTCAGAGTATAACATGCCTGTGTTGGCACAGGGCTCTGTTCCCTCTGAACTCTGTGAGGATGATGAATCTATTCTGGCCTTTCTGAGATTCCTGTTACTAACAGTGTTCTTCAGCAACCATTACCTCAAAACATCATCACTTGGGTCTCTGTTCTCCTAGCCTACCTCACCACATACATCCCATTGCCTCTCATAGTTAGGAAAACTAGTCACTGGAATAGGGATTACTTCATCTTAACTGAAGTGACCAAAATGTCACATTCACATTCGCAGGGGTTAGGAATAGAAATACTTGCTTGGGTGTGCAGCTCACAATATATGGGTTTTGTTTAGCTAAGTATCTTCCCTGTGTGGTACTAAGTTATCCTACGGTGACTGAAACAAATAGTTAAACCTATTTCAGAAAGAAAAGAACATAATAAAAGTTTAAGAAGTTAGCCCAAAATAGTTATGCAAAGTCTGAACTCAAAATAGGTTTTCTGGATCCTGGCCTGTTGTCTCTCAAGTTTTATTACTTAATTCAATGAAAACAACTAGGAGTTTCTAAATATTTAAGAGCACAATTTGCACTTGGGGGCAAAGTTACTGAACATTACATCTTACACAAGTCTGCACTGTAGTGACAAGTAGGCAGCCAAGCAAGAATAGGGAAGGTAATTACAGCCTGCATATGCTAGCTGTTGCTGTACACCAATTACAAGTTTAGTGCACGAACCCGGTATGAACTGAATGTCCACTGTGGTTGGACTCCCTCTCTTTTCTGGATTTGGAATCTGTAGTATGTCCTAAACTGGACTCAACTGACTCAGCTCACCATAATTCTGCAAGTCCTGCCTACTGCCACTGAGGCCAGTAAGCTAACCTAGGCTTGTGTTCAAAGTGATTTGGAGGTTCAAGAGAGAAGTCATTCTGGATATGATGTGAAAATCTGCTACAGCTGTGTCTGCTTGCATTTACTACTAATATCCCATAGTCTAAAGCACCTTGCACAGCTGACTTTAGGTCAAGAACAGGGCATGTCAAATTGCTCACCTTGGAAGCCACCTGAAAATTATGACAAAGGTATATATGGAAGGAAGAGTGAGAACACAGAACTCCTTGCAATATTTGATACCTTAATGAATAATTTCCTTCCCCCAGCAAGCTGTGAGCCTCTGTGTGTGGTTGTGTATGTGTGTGTTGGTGTGTATATGTATGTATGTGTGCATGAGAGAGAGAGAGAGAGAGAGAGAGAGAGAGAGAGAGAAAGAGAGAAAGAGAGAAAGAGAGAAAAGAGATCATATGCCCATGTGTCTGTCTATTGCTGGAGAATATAACTGGGGGCCTTGTATATGTTGAGCCAGTGTCCTATTGTTGAACAACATACTGAGGCTTTCAGCCAGGTTTGAGTTTCCAAAATTCTAGTAGGTGTCAGGAGAAGGATCATAGAGCCACTGAAAACTGATAGACTCTCCTCCCCTTTTCACAAATATGAGCTCTCAGCAGTCCCCCAATAAATTTTGAAACTTCTTGTAATTCTGCCACGAGCTTTCACATAAGGCTTAAGTCTGCTCAGAACTTAAGGGTCATGATTCTAGAAACACAGCAGTACTTATGGAATGGAGAAATATATAAAATTTTACTACAGCGGATGGAATAATTTACATTGAACCATATTTTTCATTCTTTCCCCAAGTTCCAATATTTTTCATGTGGTAGCAGAAGTATTAATTTTTTACTGTGATTCAATGTCTTACATAGTTTATATTTTTAAAGGATGTTTTGGAAGCCCCAGTAAGGTTATTCTTTTCATTTAAAGCCCTAGTAAGGATGTTCTTTCTATTTAAGTAAGAAGATATTAACTATTTTCCAAATAGTATATTCATTTTTGTCAATAATGTTTAAAGATTTCACTTGTATGAATGTACAGTCATATTATATTTTCCACATTTGAGTTCTATAATTGGTTCTCAATAAATTTTTGTTAAAAATAAGTTATTGGTATATCAATTCACTCTGAATCAATAAAGCCCACACCATGAAAGCAGGTGGTCCTCTCCTACACTGACCCTGAATTTGGTCATGTAACTTATTCCTAGTGGAAGTACCACCTCTAAGTATCCAAGACATTTTGACCATGCTCCTTGCTCTCCTGCATCCATGAACACATTATGGAAAAGAAGTTTATGCTAATATACTGTTAGAAAGAAGGGGCCACATGGGTAGAGCTGAACCATCTAACCCAAGGCTTCCAACCAGCTACTTGACTTCTGACTTGACCATAGACACAGAGTGAGGGATGAACTGGTAAGGACCAGCTCAGAACAGCTGAACCACCAAGCTGGACCATAGTCTGGGTAGAAATACTAAGTAGTCACTATTCAAAAACACTTGAGTTTAGTTCATGGCAGTAGCTCTCTGCAAAGGATATTTGTAGCTATATTACAGTCAGCAAGTGAGAATGCTATTCTAGATGAAAGTTGAGAAACTGCTGTAGAGCTTGCATGCTCACAGTCATGAACATCTGAAGCTCCTGTTGCATAGTACAGATGATTCTTCTTAAAGTATGATTCTGGTTCACTGATTGAATCTGAGCTTCCCCAGGCGTGTTTGGTCTCAAATGTCCCCCACAGTCTGGTGCTTTGTATGCTGAGTCTCCAGCATGTATCACTCACTGTGTTGAGAGACTGGAGGTTGTTACCAGGTAGGACTAGATGAAGGAAGCAGGTCTCCAGAGCTGTGCCTTGGAAGTCAGCATCTCAGCCTCTATTTCCAATTGCTTTCTGTTTTCTGGTCTGCTTTGAAGTAAGAAGTCTCTGCCACAAGACCTCATTACTGTGAAGAGCTTCATGCTTTACTCACCATGACAAACAGAAATCCCCAGGAACTATGATCCCAAATCAACCTATCTTCCTTTAAACTGTTTGTATTTGTGCCTCTTACATGAAGTTAGCCCCCATTCCTAGAAATGCTTATGGTACAAAAATGGCAAATATTGCATGTGAAAACTCTCTCTTGCCACTTTTGATATTTCTCCTCTGCTTTCCTTAACTATTGTTACAAGTACATCAACTGTGCCAAATAACTAATGAGGGAGAAGTACTCCATCTCATTCACTCCTTTTGTGAGCTAGTCTGTGATTCCATCTTTCAAGTGGAAGAACTGGCATGTTCCCTCAAGTCCAACCCTTTCATCATCTATAGGCCACAGAACTTAGGCTCCCCAGCCTTGTCCACATCCATGTGTTAGTAAATTTTCCCATTTCAGAAGCATTAGTGTTTAATTTCATCATTTGTTCTTTTCAGAAAATCAATGTTTATGTTCACTTAGATTTCTCTTCCTCTTTTTCATGTAATTTAATTTTATTCACTCATTTTAATATTTTTATTCATCACCTTTTTAAAGTACAGATTTTGTCAGGTGAAAGTTTGATTGCGTTGACCATTCTCCTACGTAGCTTCAGCTGTGAGCATGTTATCTGAGAGGGTATCAACTGGGGGAATTGCCTTGACCATACTGGCTTAGAGGCATGTCCATGGGATATTGATTTGATCACTAATTAACATAGGTTGTCCAAGCCCACTGTGGGCAATGTTATTCATAGTCAGGGGCTCTTGGGATGTATAGAAAAGCTAACTGAGCTAAGTGAAGAGAATAAGCCAGTAAGTAATATTCCTCCATGGTTTCTGATTCAGGTTCCTTCCTTGAATTCCTGCCATGCCTTCCCTCAATGATGAACTACAATCTGGAAGGGAAAACTGAAGTAAACCCTTCCCTGCATACATTGTTTTTGGCCATGATGTTTATCACATTAGGAGAAAGCAGAATAAGACAACCATCAATGAGTCAAGTGGTTCCATTTTTTGGTCAGAACAAGGGCTGAGTCGTCATTGTAGAGACATAATGGCACATACCATCTGTATAAGTTAGGATACTCTAGAGCAACAAAACTTATAGAATGGATATATATTATATTCACATATTCACACAATGAATACACACACACACACACACACACACACACACACACACACACAGAGGATTTATTAGATTGGTCCAGCTAATCCAATAATAGCTGCCTATGAATGAACAGTCCAAAGAATCCAATAGTTGTTCTGTTTATGAGGTTGGATATCTTAGCTGGTCTTCAGTATATACCAGAATCCCAAAGAAATAGGTTCTAATGCCAGCGAAGAAATGGGCTTGCTAGTAAGGAAAGAGCAATCAGGCAAAGAGTAAAGTCTCTTCTTCCATGTTCTCATATAAGCTTACTTGGGGTTACTCTTGCTGTGATGAAACAGCATGACAAAAACAACTTGGAGAAGGAAGAATTTGTTTTACTTAGAGTTGCATACAACACCTCATCATCAAAAGCAGCAAGAGCAGAAACTCAAGAAGGAACCTGGAGGCAGAACGGATGCAGAGGCCATGGAGAGCTGCTGCTTAGTAGCTTGCTCCCCATGGCTTGCTCAGTCTGCTTTCTTATGGAACCCAGGACCACTGGCCCAAATATGACACCACGCACAATAGGCTGGGCCCTCTCACATCAATTCTTAATTAAGAAAATGCCCTACAGGCTTTCTTAATTGAGGTTCCTTCCTCTCCAATGACCTTGGCTGTATCAGTTGACATAAAACTATACAGCACAACTTAACCTATGTCAACTCAACACACATTCTCATCACCATTAAACCACAATCTTTCCTTTCTTATTCATCCCCAAGACCACACATTGAAAACAAATGGCTTTAAGAGGTTCATTATCTATACATATTTAAACATATTGAAAGTTCTATCCCTTTTAAAATATCTAGTCTTTTAAAAAATTTTTCAAAATCTTTTAAAAGATCAAAATCCCTCACGTGTGGAATTCCATAAAAAACAAAATTATGTTATTTATTTTCACTTAAAGAGAAAAGAACCAGAGCACAGGTACAATTAGATTGTAGAGGAATTTAAATCCAGCAACATGGCTTCTCTGGCAAGGAATCATATCCAAAGACTTCCTAAGTCTATAAGATCTAGCCAAGATGCAATTATACCCTGGATTATAGTGTGGGGTGACTAGAATACAAACATGCCCTTAGTATGTATATGCCTTTCATCCCAAACAATGAAAGCAAAGTTAGTTTCTAGAAAGAAGCAGTCATGTGTGAAAGTTATGTCTAATTGAACAGCAGACAAAGTGAAGAATCAGAGAAAGATATGACAGAAAGAGACAGATAGGATACTTCCAACTTTCAAAAGAAGAGACAGGAAAGAGAGGCTACTGGGTGAGGGAGGGCAGTTCAGTTAGTACAGTTGAACTGGGTTCAGGCAATGCAGTGGAAGTCAGTTTAATTCAGTTCAGTTTGGTGCATTTCAGTTGAATGTAGTCGAGTTCAGCTGAGTTTGTGCGGTTCATAGAATTTAGAGGCATTTTTTCCAAGTACAGCAATTCAGTCAGAAGCTTTGAAAAGCCACTTTGAATCAGTCAGCTTGGAGAAAAGTTTTGAGCCAGATCAGTTGGTTTGAACCAGCAGCCAGAGTTCAGAAAAAACTGGAAACTGTGAGCTTATTCAGCAATAAGCCTCTAAGACAACAATTATATCTGGCAAATAAAAATTATACTTACACCAAATCAAAGCAAAATCAAACTCCCAACACTGTATGTTACAGGAAATACTAAAAAAACAATGGCGTTCCCGTACTTGTGCCTCTGCCCTATCAGGCTGGCTGGTCACGCACTAGAGGGCAATGGTCAACTTGTTTTATCCCATGGAAACTAAGAACTCCACAAGCTCTCCATCCAGCTCACTAGATTCCCACTGGCTGGTCGTTACCATACCAATCCCATGCTTCAAATTTCCCAAGGCCTTTGTGGTGTACATCTGGCAAACCCATATTTTGCCTCTGTACCTTTCTCTCTAACCCAGGCGAGCCACTGCATGAAGGAAAACACAGCACAAACTTAGTTCAGAAACAATGGTGACTCAATCTCTGGGCACAACAACTAAAACCTAATCCTGTAAGTCTTATTAAAATCCAATTCCTCTGATGTCAAATCCTTGCAGATCTGCCATGACACCAGGAAACTCTAACAGTTGCATCTTATCCCTCTGTGTCCTGTCCCTAAGAGACCCTCTTTCCCTCCTGCTTCCTCTCTTCCTCTCTCCAACCCAGAAGTCCCACCTACTTACCCAATGATTGGCTCCTTTATTCATTAGGTGATTGGTTCACAAGAACCAATCACCTAATTGGTTCACTTCTACAGCTTTACCCTCTTCAGCACTCACAGCTAAGCTTAGGTAGCCTCAAACTTACTACTGTGTCTGTTCTTGGTAGTCATCCTATGGTACTGACATCTCCAAAATTCTGGGATCTTCTACTACAGCTGAGCTGCACTTTCACCATTAGCCTCTCACACGATCTCTTCATGATGCCAAGCCTTAACTTCACTGCATGATACCTTCAGTTCTGGGTCTTCAACTGCTACTGAAGCTTCACTTTCACTTATAGCACTTTCTGGCTGCTCACAACAGTAAGCCTCAGCTGCTTTCCATGGCCCCTTCATGACTTCAAAACTAGTACCACCTTAGTGACTCATAACTTTGGCTGCAAGCACAGGTACAATCTTGGCCACTTCTGGAACACAGAATCTGTTGACTCTCAGAAAACACTGACCAGAAGATTTTACCTCATTGATGCTAGTGTCTTCTTAATCACTGCTAATTATTCACCTCTAGTTGACCAGCACCAATTGTCCCAGTAAAACAAATCTTTTATGTTAGTGTTTCTGGTCTCTTGTTAACCATAGTTGATTTTTCAGCTCCAGCTGACCAGATATCACAAATTTTTCACACAAATGGCTCCATAGAGTTTTTGCTACCCTTGGAAACGTCATAAGCCAGGAATCCATCATCTGCATCAACATTCTTATCTACAAAGCTCTGACAGAACAGTCCAGTGAGCTCTCAACAGTCAATGGTTCTTCTAGCCCAAAATTCCAATATCCTTCCACAATCTTTTCTAAAACATGGTCAGGTCCATCACAGCAAAATCTTACTTCTGGTATCAAAATCTGTTTTGGTGAGGGTTCTTGCAACAGAACTTACAGAGTGAAACTCTATAGGTGTGTGTGTGTGTGTGTGTGTGTGTGTGTGTATGTGTATTTGTATAAAATACATTTATTTAGAATGACTGAAAGGCTGTGATCCAGCTAATACAACAATGGTTGTCTATGAATAGAAGACCCAAGAATCTAGCAGTTGTTCAACACAAGAGGCTGGATGTCTCAGCTGGTCTTCAGTATATGCCGGAATACTGAAGACATAGGCACTTATGCCAGTGAAAGAATGAACTTATTAAAGAGATAAGAGAAAGCAGGCGAAGAGCTTCCTTCTCCTCTGTCTTTATATAGGCTTCAAGAGGAAGGTACAGCCCACACTAGAGATAGGTTTTTCCATATTAAAAGATCTAGATTAAAGGTGTGTCTTCCCACCTCAAAATCCAAATTAAAGGCATGTCTTTCCCAGCTCAAAAGATCTGGATTAAAGGAATGTTTTAATAGCTCAAAGATCTAGATTATAAATAAATCTTTCTACTATAGATTATGCAAAAATCCATCACAGGTAGACTCTGCCATTTTTGCACTTTTCGTTAATTTCAAATGTGGACAAATTGAAAGCCAAGAATTGCCATTGATGTAGCAGAGTTTTCCCCTAATTAATTGATTGAGTAATAAAGATGACAAGAAGCTAGTCACTGGGCAGGGAGGAGGCGGGCCCTCTGGGTTTGAGAGAGGAAGAGGGAATGCAGGAGAAAGGAAAGGCCCTTTTGTTATGGCATATCGGGAGCGAGAGGAACAACCTATACACCAGGAACTGTTAGATCTGGTGGAAGATTCTGACACCAGAAGATTTCCAATCTAGAATAGTTGATGAGATTAGGATGATAGATTCTGCACCCAGAATCTATTATCTATTGATTTTAAACTAGGATTGTCTAGTGGTTTCCATTTCACTGTGATGCAGATGGGTCAGAGGGAAAGAATATAGCCAGGACAGAATTCAGCCTGGCTTTGGAGGAGAAGATTGGCCAAAGACCAAGCACCAGGGGAGAGGTAACCACAGCAGAGCTTGGGATGGCAAGAGTAGGCCCCTAGTTAGCCTCAGAAACTTGTGAGTGTGCAGTGGTTTGGCAGCAGCCTGAGGACAGAGAGAGCCATCTTGAAGCTCTCGAGAGGCAGAGCTGGTGTTTGTGGGAGAGGTGTTGGCTAAGAGAAATGTGTGGCTATACATACTGGGCTAGGAACAGACAAAGACCACGGGCACTGGTACTTAATCAGCAATAGCATGGATTGTTTGTAATAACTACATGGTGCACATTATACCATCTCTAGTGGTTCTCAGAGTTTCAGACTAAAATTCATTCAAGATCCTTGAATATGTTAGGACCTTTTACAGCCCAGTTGTTCATGAGCTAAGGTCCTAGAGTGCCAGATATTCATGATTACTAAAGACTGACCTGGAACAGTGGGTCATGTCAATGAAGATTAAAGATCCAGACTTTCATTGGCATACTCAAAATAGAAACACGCTTAAATAAGAAATAAGAAGAAAGTAATTGAAGAAAAGTGAAAGAAAGCTCAAGAAAGATGTTCTCAAGAGAAGTAAAATAAACTTCTCTTTATGGAGTTTTCATATGAGTATGGCAGAGATTTGAAAAAGGTTAAGAAAACTGCTCAGATAATGTTAGTTAGCTCTTGGGACTAGAAGAAAAAATGGTTTGAAGCCCCACTTTTTAATGTGTCTGACTTGTGTTTTGTTAGCTACTGACACTGACTTGTGTTGCTGCTTTGTTGTCTTTCAGGTATCTTATGTACTCTTGTTAAACTAAGTTCTCTTTGTCGTTACATGTACATGATCAGCTTTACTCTGACAAAGTTAACTCTCTCACAGCCATCAAGATGTAACTTCAGCACTTCTTGTTTACCTTCTATTTAGCTCCTTGTCTAAGGTATTGTCTGGGTGGTCCCCTAATTAGATGTTTCTCACTAGAAGGCATCTTACAATTTAACCTATTACACTTAGTTATATTAGAAATGATATTACCTGGAAGGCTTTCTTGGAAGGTGGCAGCTAGCCTAATGTCACCGACATGGAACTCTGCCCCTCCTCTTCTCTGTTTAGCTTGTCTATTTTATACCAAGATACAAATGTCTATTGATCTTCCTTGGTGCTTTAGCCTTTGTGGTTTTAGCCCTTCATTTTCCTATGCACAGCCTCAGTTTTCATTGCAGCATGTGTGAATAATTTGCACTTTTCCCATGAACCTCTAGCTTTTATTGTTTCCTATGTCCTAGCTCTTGCCTCAAACCATTACAAGATGCTGAGATTTTATAAGCTCTGACTTGACTCGAGACTATGATTCTACTTCTCATGACCCTCTTTCTTTTGTTATATTAATGTTATAAATAGCAAATACAACTAGACTATTAAGTAGTATAAAGGACCACTTAAATTAGTTTTGTCCAGAAAACTATAGGGTTTGCTTTTGAAATCTCTGGACAAGTAAGCGTTTGTTCTGTTCTGATGCCAGCCTCTGTTCTCTCCTTACTTATCTCCTGTGCAACCTTGAGCCAAAGGGAAGAAACAGCCATGCTAGAAAATACAACATACACAGCTGTGTCTGCTTATCTACCAAAGGACTAAAGAACATGGTTTAAATGATAAAAGAAACCCCAGAAATCGTCAGCCCTGTCAGAAAACTCAGTGTTTGTCAAGGTGAGCACGGAACTTTAAAGAGAATAAGGCACTTTCTTGTAAGGAACTCAAAAGAGAACTCATGAAATATGTTATTTTTATGACTACCCTCAGACCTTAATATATTTTGTATTGTTTTCCTGGCACATGGCTTCACAATAACAATATAGATTTTCTCTTTCTTGGGAATTAGAAAGTATATTATGAATCTTCACAGAAGAGAAATGGGAAATACCAGCCAGTAACCTTGACCTTGAGTTCCAGAATTCTTCTTCTCTGTCTCTACTTCTTTTTCCTTGCTCAAGAATAATTTTTGTTAGCATCTAAAAGAATTGCTTATCGCAGACAGCCTATAAATCTCAGCAGACACCTGGAGACGAAGACTGGTGCAGAAAAGGCTAAAAGCATGCCATGGTTTGACCAAAATGGTTAGCGCATAGCCACCGCGGGGAAGGAGCCTTAGAGAAAGAGTGAGGAAGCCCAGTGCGTTAGGAAAAGCATGGACACAAAACAGACAGAAGACAGGGAGAAAGCACTGCGATCCTGGTTTAGGCAAGAAGGACATAAAGGGTGGGTTGCCCAAAGACATAATGTGTCAAATATAGGATAAAGTCTTTTATACCAAGGCATGGAAATATGATGTGATTTCAGAGACTGTGGTCCTCACACAAGAACTGAATTTAGCTGTGAACCTTTCGAATGGGAAGTTATCTCTGAACAATAATAGATTTTATTCATTATAATAAGTGTTTCATATATAGATACAAACTCTAAGTTCTTTGGTCAATTTATTTATTAACTGCAGCTTAGCTATTCTCACTAATGAAAACAGATAAATCTAGGTAGGGAAAACTCATTCATAACTCACACATCTAAATTTAGCTGAAATTGCATCACTACCAGCACTTCACCAGAGCTGGATAGCGGGGCAAGGCATGAATACACAATCTGTTTTGCTTTGATTATGAACATATTTCACTGCGAAACATGGCCTAGAGGCAGACAAGAAAACAATAGCAGAAATTCTCTGCATTAATGCACTGGATAAACAGCCAAAATGCAGATTAGGATTTACTCTGTCATCCCAGCCTTCACTACCATTGTTTCACCAGGGATACCAGAGGGAGTTTCCAAAGATGAGTAGGACTATTGAGCCAGAGGAAGAGCAACAAGAACAACAACAAAAACCCCTCAGTCCTTCAACTCAAAAAAAAAAAAAAAATAGTACCTATATGTGATGGTTTGAACATCTTCCATAGTCTCAGGCATTTGATTAATGCATCCCCACATGGTAACCTTGTTTGGGAAGATTTGGGGAGTGTAGCCTTGCAGGAGAAAGTCTGTCACTGGGAGCAAGTATGAGAATTATAACCTCTTGCCATTTTGAATTCACTTTATCTGCTTCCTAGTGTGGTTTGAGATGTGCGAAGTTTCTATCTGTACTTCCTCATCATGGTGATGGACTCTAATAAGTCTAGGACCATGAGCCCCCAAATAAAACCTTCTTTCTGGTGCTTGTTGATGGAAGTCAGATATGGTCATCTCCTGAGAGTATTTGCCAGAGCTTGACAAATATAGAGGCAGATGCTCACAACCAACCATTGGACTGAGCTTTGGGGTCCCCAAAGGAGGAGTTGGAAAAGGTACTGAAGTAGCTGAGGGGGGTTGCAGCCCCATGGAGGGAGCAACAGTGTCAACAGGCCAGATGCCCCTCCCCAGAGCTCCTGGCCACTGAACCACCAACCAAAGAACTCACATGGGTGGACCCATGACTCCGGCCATATATGTGGTAATGGATGGTCTTGTTGGACATCAGTGGGAAGAAAGGCCCTTTGGCATGAGGGTGTTGGATGCCCCAGTATAGGGGAATGCCAGGATAGAAAGGTGGGAGTTGGGGGTGGGTGAGAGAGCATCTTCATAGATGCAAGGAGAGGGGGATTGGGTAGAGTGTTTCCAAAGGAGAGACCTGGGAAGGGGAAAACATTTGAAATGTAAATAATTAAAATGTCCAATTTCAAAAAAAAAAGAAATAGTTGGTTTTGTTTGTTTGATTGTTTGTTTTTTGGAGGGGAACCTGGGAAATGAGAAATTTACATGTAAATAAAGAAAATATCTAATAAAAAATAAAATAATAAAAAAAGAAAATACCTAATTTTTTAAAAAAGAAATAAAATAAAATAAATAAACATTAAAAAGTTAAAAAAAAATAAACAAAAAGCCTTCCTTCTGGAACTGTTTTATCACAACAATGCCAAAGTAACTAAACCACCATAGCTGCACAGTAATGTAGTAAAAAGGACAATACACAAAGGTTAGGATGGCCTAAAGAACTCATGAAAAGACTACATTCCACAGAGAAAGAAAACTCAATAACATCAGCACATCCAAGAGAGGACAACCCACAGTTCCTCACAATGTGATGTTCAACTTCAAGCTAAAAAGAGGAACATAGTTACCCCTCAGTAAGGGAAACAGAATGCTTAATGGCTGTCATTAGAGACCATCTTCCTAAGTATCAACTGCTATTCTAGCTATTAAATAGTTTGTCCTTATTTTTGACAAATTTTGCTACAGGAACTATGGAAAACATCCCAAAACAGCTCATACACCTAAATAGCTTAGAGAAATATATACCTGTCCACATGAAAAAAATGTAACAGCATAGCAAATCTGAATAAAAACAATGCATTTGGTGCTACAATCCTTCTGTTTCTCCAACTTCCGTATATTTAGCATTTTTCAAGCTAGAAAGCATAACAGAAAAATTGCACTCTGTCCTCCAATACTGTGAGAAATAGAAATGCACAATGAACTATAAAGAGAGACAGAAAAATAAATGGCAAGATATACCTCTGTGTGTTGTTTAAAGGCTATCATGAGAAAGAAGATGGCAACAAATTCTGCTTTGAATACTTCTCAAAGGAAGGGTAAGCCCTTAAAAATGAAACACATATTTTTAGGTGTGACCCTAGTCTTTAATGGCTGAGCCACTCCTATTAGTAGGCGATGTGGAGACTGAAGTGGCCACTCCTTGTAACCAGGAGGTACTTCCAGTGGAGGTGGGAGAATACCAACCTACCCACAAAACCTTCAACCTAAAATTCATTCTGTCAACAAAATGTGCAGGGATAAAGACAGAGCAGAGATTAAAGGAATGGCAAACCAGTGACTGGCCCAAATCAAAACATATCCCCATGTAAGAGAACCAATCCTGACACTATTAGTCATACTCTGCTATGCACAACTATATTCTGAGAGGCTTCCTCCAGCAGCTGATGGAAACAGATGAAGAGACCAGACCCACAGGCAAACATCAAGTGGTACTCAGGGCATCTTATGAAAGAGTAGGGGATAGAATTGAGTAAGCTTGAGGGGTTAAGGACACCACAAGAAGACCTACAGAGTCAACTAAGCTCCATAGGTTCTCACAGAGGCTAAATCACTGGCAAAAGAACACGCAAGGGTGGAATCTAGGACCCCTATACATTTGGAGCAGATGTGCAGCTTAGTCCTGATGTGGGTCACCTAACAATTGGAATGGAGGCAGATTCTGTTGACCACTATTGGATTCCCTTCCCCTAACTGGACCACCTGGTTGGGCCTCAATGGGAGAGGATATGCTTAGGCCAACTATAACTGTATGCCCCAGGTTAGGGTGGTACTCAAGGAGGGCTTCCAGTTCTCTGGGAGGAAGGGAAAAGAGAAATGGGAGGAGGGATTTATTTGATTTGTAAGGTTGGACTGGGAGGAGAAGAGGAACAGGAGGGCACGATCTGGATATAAAGTGAATAAACAAATGAACAAACAGATAGATAGATAGATAGATAGATAGATAGATAGATAGATAGATAGATAGATAGATAGATATAGATAGATACACACACATATACATACATACATACATACATACATACATACATACATACATACATAAGAAATGAAACACTTATGACAAGCAGAGAACACACTCTTCTAAACTTTCTTGTGACAGAGTCTAGCATGGAACTGCTAGCAGAAAACAGTGTATATCTACCCTGAAAACACACCTTCCATCATGAGGCAGATACAGTTATGGCATATAAGAACAGCACATTCCTGCTATTAAAGAAAGCAAAAAGATTGCCATTTTCATAAGTGGGAGGCAAAAACACCCCAACAGAAATTTTGAAGTTCTTTTTGGAATGATTGCTCTCTAATACATTTACACACACACACACACACACACACACACACACACAC
>JADRCD010200305.1:1123-39950 GCA_019843815.1 Montemys delectorum | reverse complement strand
CCCAAAACATCCAGGAAATCCAGGACACAATGAGAAGACCAAACCTAAGGATAATAGGTATAGAAGAGAGTGAAGACCTCCAACTTAAAGAGCCAGTAAATATCTTCAAGAACATTATAAAAGAAAACTTCCCTAACCTAAAGAAAGAGATGCCCATGAACATACAAAAAGCCTATAGAACTCCAAATAGACTGGACCAGAAAAGAAATTCCTCCTGCCACATAATAGTCAAAACACCAAATGCACAAAACAAAGAAAGAATACTAAAAGCAGTAAGGGAAAAAGGTCAAGTAACATATAAAGGCAGGCCTATCAGAATTACACGAGACTTCTCAGCAGAGACTATGAAAGCAAGAAGATCCTGGGCAGATGTCATACAGACCCTAAGAGAACACAAATGCCAGCCCAGGCTACTATAACCAGCAAAACTCTCAATCACCATAGATGGAGAAACCAAGGTATTCCATGACAAAAACAAATTCACACAATCTATTTCCACAAATCCAGCCTTTCAAAGGGTAATAAATGGAAAACTCCAACACAAAGAGGGGAATTACATCCCTAAAAAAGCAAAAATGTAATCTTCCAACAAAACTAAAAGAAGATAGACACAGGAGTGGAATTCCAGCTCTAACAACAAAAATAACAGGAAGCAATAATTACTTTTCCTTAATATCTATTAATATCAATGGACTCAATTCCTCAATAAAAAGACATAGACTATCAGATTGGGCATGTAAACAGGACCCAACATTTTGTTGCATACAAGAAACCCACCTCAGTGACAAAGACAGACACTACCTCAGAATAAAAGGCTGGAAAACAATTCCCCAAGCCAATGGTCCCAAGAAGAAAGCTGAAGTAGCCATTCTAATATCGAATAAAATTGACTTTCACCTTAAAGTGATCAAAAAAGATAAGGTGGGGCATTTTATATTCATCAAAGGTATGATCTACTAAGGTGAACTCTCAATTCTGAACCTCTATGCTCCAAATGCAAGGGCATCTATATTCATAAAAGAAACTTTACTAAAGCTCAAAGCACATATTATACCGCACATAATAGTAGTGGGAGATTTCAGCACCCCACTCTCTGCAATGGACAGATCATGGAAACAGAACCTAAACCAGGATACAGTGAGACTAACAGAAGTTATGAAACAGATGGATCTAACAGATATATATAGAACTTTTTATCCTAAAACAAAAGAATATACCTTCTTCTCAGTACCTCATGGTACCTTCTCCAAAATTGACTATACAATTGGTCACAAATCAGGCCTCAACAGATACAATAAGATTGAAATAATTCCTTGTATCCTATCAGATCACCATTGACTAAGGCTGCTCTTCAATAACAACATAATCAATAGAATGCCCATATACCCATGGAAGCTTAACAACACTCTACTTAATGATAACTTGCTCAAAGAAGAAATAAAGAAATTAAAGACTCTCTAGAGTTTAATGAAAATGAAGCCACAACATATCCAAACTTATGGGACACAATGAAAGCAGTCCTAAGAGGAAAACTCATGGCTGTAAGTGCCTCCAAAAGGAAACTGGAGAGAGCATATACCAGCAATTTGACAGCATATCTGAAAGCTCTATAATAAAAAGAAGCAAATTTACCCAAGAGGAGTCAAAGGCAGGAAATAATCAAACTCAGGGCTGAAATCAACCAAATAGAAACAAAAAGAAGTATACAAAGAATCAACCAAACCAGGAGCTGGTTCTTTGAGAAAAATCAACAAAATAGATAAACCCTTAGCCAGACTAACTAGAGGGCACAGAGACAGTATCCTAATTAACAAAATCAGAAATGGAAAGGGAGACATAACAACAGACACTGAGGAAATCCAAAAAATCATGAGATCCTACTACAAAAACCTATACTCAACAAAACTGGAAAACCTGGATGAAATGGACAACTTTCTAGACAGTTACCAGGTACCAAAGTTAAATCAAGATCAGATCAACGATCTAAACAGTCCCATATCTGCTAATGAAATAGGAACAGTCATTAATAGTCTCCCAACCAAAAAAAGCCCAGGACCAGATGGGTTTAGTGCAGAGTTTTATCAAACCTTCAAAGAAGACCTAATACCAATACTCCTCAAACTATTCCACAGCATAGAAACTGAAGGCACTGTATCGAATTCGTTCTATGAAGCCACAATTACTCTTATACCCAAACCACATAGAGACCTAAGGAAGAAAGAAAACTTCAGACCAATTTCCCTTATGAATATCGATGCAATAATACTCTATAAAATTCTTGCAAACTGAATCAAAGAACACATTAAAATGATCATCCACCATGATCAAGTAGGCTTCATCCCAGGGATGCAGGGATGGTTCAATATATGGAAATCCATTAACCTAATTCAGTATATAAACAAACTCAAAGAAAAAACCATATGATCATCTCATTAGATGCTGAGAAAGCATTTGACAAAATCCAACATCCCTTCATGATAAAAGTCTTGGAAAGATCAGGAATTCAAGGCCCATACTTAAACATAGTAAAAGCAATATACAGAAAATCAGTAGCCAACATCAAACTAAATGGAGAGAAACTTGAAACAATCCCACTAAAATCAGGGACTAG
The DNA here is from genome assembly GCA_019843815.1 of Montemys delectorum. Lineage (NCBI taxonomy): Eukaryota > Metazoa > Chordata > Mammalia > Rodentia > Muridae > Montemys > Montemys delectorum. The sequence goes on along the minus strand of JADRCD010200305.1, from coordinate 37,339 downwards.
ACAAGGCTGCCCACTCTCTCCCTACCTACTCAATGTTATACTTGAAGTCCTAGCCAGAGCAATTAGACAACAAAAGGAGATCAAAGGGATACGAATTGAAAAGGAAGAAGTCAAATTATCACTATTTGCTGATGATATGATAGTACACTTAAGTGACCCCAAAAATTCTACCAGAGAGCTACTAAACCTGATAAACAACTTCATAAAAGTAGCTGGATATAAAATTAACTCAAGCAAATAGGAGGCCTTCCTCTACACAAAGGATAAATAGGCAGAGAAAGAAATTAGAGAAACAACACCCTTCACAATAGTTACAAATAATATAAAATACCTTGGTGTAACTCTCACTAAGCAAGTAAAAGATCTGTTTGACAAGAACTTCAAGTCTCTGAAGAAGGAAATCGAAGAAGATTTCAGAAGATGGAAAGATCTCCCATGCTCATGGATTGGCAGGATTAATATTGTAAAAATGGACATCTTACTGAAGGGAATCTACAGATTCAATGCAATCTCCATCAAAATTCCAACTCAATTCTTCTCAGACTTAGAAAGAGCAGTTTGCAAATTCATCTGGAACAACAAAAAAACTAGGATAGCCAAAACTATTCTCAACAATAAAGGAACCTCTGGTGGAATCACAGTGCTGGAACTTAAGCTGTACTACAGAGCAACTGTGATAAAAACTGCATGGTATTGGTACAGTGACAGACAGGTAGATCAGTGGAACACGATATTGAAGACACAGAAATGAACCCACATACCTATGGTCACTTGATCTTTGACAAAGGAGCTAAAACCATACAGTGGAAAAAAGACAGCATTTTCAACAGATGGTGCTGGCTCAACTGGCAGTTAGCATGTAGAAAAATGCAAATCAATCCATTCCTATCTCCTTGTACAAACCTCAAGTCCAAGTGGATCAGGGACCTCCACATCAAACCAGATACATTGAAACTAATAGGAAAGAAAGTGGGGAAGAACCTCGAGCAAATAGGCACGGGGGAAAATTTCCTGAAGAGGATGCCAATAGCTTCTGCTCTAAGATCAAGAATTGACAAATGGGACCTCATAAAATTGCAAAGCTTCTGTAAGACAAAAGACACTGTCAATAGGACAAAATGGCAACCAACAAATTGGGAAAAGATCATTACCAATCCTATATCTGATAGAGGGCTAATATCCAATATATACAAAGAACTCAAGAAGTTAGGCTCCAGAGAACCAAATAACTCTATTAAAAAATGGGGTATAGAGCTAAACAAAGAATTCTCAACTGAGGAATACTGAATGGCTGAAAAGCACCTAAAGACATCCTTAGTCAACATCCTTAGTCATTAATCAGAGAAATACAAATCAAAACAACTCTGAGATTACACCTCACACCAGTCAGATTGGCTAGGATAAAAAACTCAGGTGATAGCAGATGCTGGAGAGGTTGTGGAAAAAGAGGAAGACTACTTCATTGCTGGTGGGATTGCAAGTCAGTACAACCACTCTGGAAATCAGTTTGCTGGTTCCTCTGGAAATTGGACATAGTTCTACCAGAGGACCCAGCTATACCACTCCTGGGCATATACTCAGAAGATGCTCCAACATGTAATAAGGACACATACTCCACCATGTTCATAGCAGCCTTATTTATAATAGCCAGAAACTGGAAACAACCCAGATGTCCCTCAATAGAGGAATGGATACAGAAATTGTGGTACCTCTACACAATGGAGTACTGCTCAGCTATTAAAAACAACGAATTTATGAAATTCTTAGGGAAATGGATGGATCTGGAGAATATCATCCTCAGTGAGGTAACTCAATAAAAGAACACACACCTGGTATGCACTCTCTGATAAGTGGTTATTAGCCTAGAATTTCGGAATACAGGAAGAACAACCCACAAACCACAAGAAACTCAAGAAGAAGGAAGACTAAAATGTGGACATTCTTTCTTAAAAGAGGGAACAAAATACACACAGAAGGAGTTGCAGAGACTAACTATGGAGCAGAGACTGAAGGAAGGACAAGCTAGCTTAATACAGCTATCTCCTGAGAGGCTCTGACAGTATCTGACTAACACAGATGTAGAGGCTCACAGCCATCCATTGAACTGAGTACAGGGTCCCCAGTGAAGGAGTTAGAGGAAGGACCAAAGGAGCTGAAGGGTTTGCAGCTCCTTCAGCTTGTTTGTCCTAACAAACAACAATATGAACTAACTAGTACCCTCAGAGCTCCCAGGGACTCAACCACCAACCAAGGACTATACATGGTGGGACTGATTGTTCTGGCAGCATGTGTAGTAGAGGATTGCAAAGTCGGTCATCAATGGGAGGAGAGGCCCTTGGCCCTGTGAAGGTTCTGTGCCCCAGTGTAGGGGAATGCCAGGGCCAATAAGTGGGAGAGGGTGGGGTGGCAAGCAGGGGGAAGGGGGAGGCAACAGTGGTTTGTTCTTGTTGTTTTTGTTTGTTTGTTTGTTTGATTGGTTGGTTGGTTGGTTGGTTGGTTTTTGGGGGGGAAACTGGGAAAGGAGAAATCATATGACATGTAAATAAAGAAAATATCTAGTAAGAAATAAATAAAAAAAGAAAATATATCTTAATAAAATTGAAAGAAGACTTAGAGCCAGAATTCTAATTAATAGGGAAAATAATAAGGCCATTCTCACAAAGTAAAAGACATTAAAATAGGAGTTTTCTTGATATTAGTGCTTAACATACCGTGCTGCAATTATCTAATGAAAGAGGAAAAGAAAACTCCTAAAAGAGATGTTGGCAGTATGTAAAAGTTGGAAATAAAATCATTATCATCTGTAAATATTCAGTGATCTTATAAATCCAAAGCATAAAGAAGAAATCATTACAAGTTAGCATAGTAGCCATGCACGATGCCCACATAGAGAAAACTGCCTCAAGATTTGCCAACCCCTGAAGATATGCCTGCATACAAAGACAGCACCAAGCTTAATTCTAAAGGAATTCCAAGGAAATACATTTAACATCAGCATGAATAAAACTTGGATACGATGATCACAGACTCAGAAATAGGAAAAAATATATGGAAATATTTTCCTGTGGTCTTAGAAAGAAAATTCAATACTACCTACTTGCTTTAATCCATAGACAATATATTTTCAACTTTAACAAAACAAACCTTTTTGAAAGCTGTTCATCCTCCAGTCCATAGGCTCACAGTCATGAGTACATGGGCTGTACACCTTGAACTCTGGTAAAACAGAAATCTGGAAGGGGGTGTAAGGAATAAGGTGTAGACCTTGGAAGAGTTAGAAGGATTGGTGTGGAATATGTAAAAGTCTCAAATATTATTAAAATAATATATTAAAAAAGAAAAGTAAAAACAATATTAATATTTTTAAATGAATATTTTATAAAATATAAACAATATTATAAACCAGTAAAATTTTATAAGAAGCAATATGCTGAAAAAGAAGTCATAGTATATTAAAGCAGAAAGCTCTAATAAAAAGTCTGATGCATTCAGCAAGAGAACCCTTGCTGGCACTTGACCTCGCAGGAAAACATACTACTTGAGGATACAACCAATCTGTAAGTTATTTAAATGGATCCCTGGAGCATGGAGTATAAGAAGCCAGGTCTGTGTGTCTGTTGTAGCCTGAAAGTAACCTCACATTTAATAACTATGAATTCATGATGCCAATGACTATTGAAGGATTAAGTCACCCTCTTTGCACAGTTATTTATTTTGTAGTTTCAAGTCCCATACAGTGCAGTGAAAGATTATGGTGTATGCTTATGCTATCCATTTTGTAATGAATATTTTTCTATGTCTGTACAAACTAGCAAAGTCAATTACACATTTGCTCAATCTCCCCTGTGGGTGTAGCCATGAGCTACAATTAGGTGGAGTATACTAGAAGCTTTCATAAATACACACTTCTCTCCCGGCTACAATGGAGCTGTAAAACTACCATCATTGTATTTCTCCTACTTTACAGATTTCAATAGAATTAGAATTTCTAGATATATATATATATATATATATATATATATATATATATATATATATATCCTCTTACAATCTTATAAATGCAAGTAAAAAGAACCTGAGGAAAAGGTTGAGAGAGAAAGGAGACAGGAAAGAGGTTCTTATGTCACTGTTACCAATGCTAAGTAACTGGGCTAGTAGAGAGCTTTCCCCAAATTTCTTTTTTTGCTTTTGGGTAGGGGAGGATATCTATTTGGATAAGCATTAGGAAGGCATTCTGTTAGAGTATAATATATTCCAAACTGTAAACATGTTTAAAAGAGTAAAAGGTAGTCCAATATAGTATGCATTTTTATAGGGCTTACCATAATGACAGATATTACAATGAATGGTTAAAGATTTGAAATAGTTCTATTATGAATCCTTATTTAGGACTAGTCTCCAACCAGCCATTGATTACAAATTATTCTTATTCATTTGCTTTTAATTAATATAAACTGGACACACTAGTCTAAATTGTGAGCTGTTGTGTGTATACGTATGTATGTTTTTACACAGAGAAAGGGAGAGAGAAAGAAAGAGAAAGACAGACAGATAAACAGCACTGTGGAGCATCAAATTCAAAAGAAGTAATTGCATAGTGGGTTTTACGCTCAAGCATGTAAAAGCATGAATAAGATGGTTTTTATTCAGTTCTGAAGGATGCAATCTAACAATGATTCAGAGGAACCTAGAGGAGCCACCAATGGATCGTAAAAAGATTGCTCCTTACCGTCCATTTCATATTTCTCATTGAAAAGGTGTGAGTGAAGGATTGAAGCTGGACATTCTTTATACATGACCTGTGAGTTCAACCAAGAGTTGCAGCCACAGTTGCTATGACATGGATAAGTGGATCTGCCCTAGGAGTGCCCAAGAACAATTATTCACGTGGGTAGATGAAAATATCTTCACCTTCCTTTGTTATTTCCATTAGTTTCCTGTCTTCAACTAGAAGGCAAGGACCACCAAAAGCACTGCCGTGGCTAGGTAGGTACCACATTCATCATTGAACAACTGGTTGAGGCTGACATCATGTTTATAGATGTGATTCTAGACCAAGATAAACCTTCATCACAAACTCTAACAGCTGCACCATTTCCCAGACACCCAATGCCTAAAAGACAGGTTGACCTTTTTAAATTCAGTTCATCAAGATCTGTGGCCACCTCCCCAGGGGGAGAAATAGTGGGAGGGAGTATTCTGTATACAAGTTCAATGGAAGAAGATAGATTCACCTGCAAATATGCTGTCTTTATATTTCTAGTATGGACCTAGACAGATACTACAGTGTATATATATACATATAAAATTAAATAAATATATATATATATATATATATATATATATATATATATATATATATGGTTCTTACTTCTTACAAAATTGCACTAACTCCTTGTCATTAAGAAGAAATAGTTTCCTTGCCATAAGTTGTTGTAAATATTTAAGAATACTTCCAATCTTTCAAAATAAAATTTTTTAATAATATTGCAGGTATGCTCATTGCACATTTTTAGTAAAGTAGCTCAAAAATAGTTACTGAAAACAATAGTCAAAGAATGAAGCACCCCATTTACCAGTGGCAAGAGTCCTAAAAACTCATGAGAAGATCTCAGAAATTTAAGAGAAGTTCTACTTTCCATTCCTATAGTAAGATAAAGTCTTACTTAAAAGTGATCCTTGCTCCACCTGACTTTTCAGAAACTCTTAAGTTCAAAGGATAAGAAAAGAAATGCCAACATCAGTGATTTCTTAGAACCCCCTCCCCCCCAGAGACTCTGCCCAAGGCAATTATGGTAGATCACATCTGTAATTGAAACACCATAGACACTGAGGCAGAAAGATTGCTATGAGTTTGAAGCTAACCTGGATGATACAATGTGACAGAAACCTGTCTGGGCTATGGTATAAGACTCTCAATTGTTACAAAATAGAAATGCTAGGCTACATCCTCATTAATTCTTTCCTTTCTGTTTTTGTACTAACATTTGAGATTATAATATAATTACATTTATCCCTCTCGTTTACTTCCTCCAACTCTTCTCTTTTACCCCTCTCTGCTGTCCTTCAAATGCATGGTCTCCATTTTCACTAACTGTTATTACATGCATAAAATATACTCATATAATTCCAAACATAACTTGTTCAGTCATATAGTGTTTCTTTTATCTATGTTTCTAGGGCTTACTGTCTGGCACTGGGCAATAGCTTTCTAATTGGAATTAAGGCCCACCCATCAAGAGGGAAAACATGCCTGGTATTGGAAACCTAGCTACAAACTCTGCTAGTGAGTCAAGAAAGGATCTTAAAACCTCACCTCTAATTAGATGCCTAGTCTGATTCTTTCTACTAACTTGTTACTGAGTTACTGCAATAAATATAAGAGCTTATGAGCTAATACAGTAGTCCATTCTGACTGGGATGAAGATCTACACCTCTAAGCAGAGCAAAAGTGTAGATCTCGAGGTGTTGGAAATTAGGTGCAAGCTTGCTAGAAACATTCACATTGTAAGGAAAAGAGTCATGACTGTCAAGGGGTTCTGGTTTTAAGTCATCATATGATATTACTGGGAAAGCCAAGTATAGCTTCCCAAGTATCAACTAATGGGAAGATTTCCTAAGAAAAATGAATTAGTAAGTTCCTAAGAGTTGTGTTTATTACATTTGTAAAGTATGTACTTAGTCGTTCCATCCTCTATATCTGATTGAACCAATTTTTAGACACTTCAGCAGTTCCTTATAATTCATACTGGGGTAGAGGGAAATAGGAAGGAAACTATTTTACATATTTTACAAATATGGAAAAAGAGTATCTAGGACTCTGTTTTCACTCTGTTTTATATCTTGCCTTGTCTTCAGGTTAGCAGCAGCTAGAATTCAATGTTTCAGTTTATCACTGCAAAATTCTAGAGTAGATCGTTGGCTACAGCTATAACTACTATCTCCAGATAGTCTCCTAAAGCAAATTCTGCTTTGAAAAGCCTTTGCTCATAGTTATAGCTCCCCATTATGCAGAATTATAGAATGTAAAACCAGAGCTTAATTTGCTTCTTAACAGAAGCCACCACAGGGTCAATACAATGAAGAACAGGTTCCCATGATGGTGGAGGCTGTGAAGATTTGGGCAGCAGGTATGACCAGAATGTGGATGCAATGTTACCAGAAATTAAATTTTAGCTTCAAGGTGGTTATGAGAAATTGATTCTATTTTTAAGAGAAGGGAAACTTCTAGAGTATTATATTACACCCCCAAATCATAGTGGTTTTCTGAGCCAGACAACCAAAGAAAGGGGAGGAGATAATTCCTTTAGACAAGTTACTCTGCTATCAGCCACACAGTCCTAAAATACCTGCAGATCACCTTCTTTTATTTAAGGACAGTGGAAGAAATGGGTCAAAGGTAAGGGTATGGGCTACCATACTGTGTCCATTTCTCTAAGACTACAGTTTAAAAGTCCTTGTGAACTAAACTTAGGCACACAAATGATGTTTAAGAGACATTTTCCCTCATCTCTTGACAGTTGAAGTCATCAAAGAAGCAGATTATTAGATATAATTTATTGTGAAAGAGCTACCTTAGGGGGAGGTATTAGGACATGGTACAGAAGGCCTTCAGATAATGTTAGGTCTGACAGCTGTATAAAGACAAAATGAAGGGAAGAAGTTGGGTATAAAGAGCCTATGACTGCAGCACAGAAAGGACATTTCACTAGATCCATCATCCAGCTTTTCAGGATCCTAGATATCCAGGAGGCACCTCTAGGGTCAGACACCTGAGAGTCCATACAATAGAATATACAGAGCGACTGCAGCTATGGCCATAAAGCATTATGTTCCTTACACTGAGAGATTCTAGTGATTTGTTTTCATAGCTGCCATGATGCTGAAGCCTAACAACCAAGACCCACAGTTAGAAAGAACATAAACAAGTAAATCACAAATAATAAACAGATATCAACTCTGGTTCATAGACTAGAAAGCGTAACATCGTAGGAGGCTATTTTGTAAGATTTCTGGAAATCTGGATAAAAAGAGAAATCTGAATAAGTCTGCTCCAGATGTTACTGCTCCTACCATTGCACCTCACACCCTTCCATATCACCTCAGCACGACCCAACCCAAAGGCCACTGCCACAGAGGCACTGACTGAATCAATTCTAAATCCCTGTTGTTCCGTCACATCAACTAACTTAGATGGAAAGTCCAGGAAGGAATATCTGATTGTTTAAGTCACAAGTCTTAAACATTTAGTTGGGATTCCTAATTTAATAAATAAAAATATGAAATGCACAAGTAAGGATTAGACAAACAATGAAAAATAGTTTGATATCTCATGTGTTCCTTTTAATGTCCAAATATAAGCTTGATTCAGAAATACTAGTATGTAGGTACAGAGACACAAGCGAATGTACAACTGTATCTGCTATGTCTCTTGGGTGATGGGGCTGTCCAGAACACAGGCAATGTTTCATGGATGGAGAGTGGGTGCTTTAGCCAGGAATTTTGACAAGACAACGTTTCAATGAACTCCACATGCACACAGTGCTTTAGAAGCCACAGAAGAACCATGATTTTGAAGCACCTGGCTCTAGTGTTAAAAGAGAGGTGCATCCCATAGACCCTGGGACCTCTGTGTCTGTGAGTGTGCTTTTCAGGTGGCCCTGCCATCTGGGCAGGAGCCTCTCTGAAATAAGGGCCAAGCAAAGAAGAGGCATTTTAGCCTTTGAAAAACATTCTTCCAGATAACCAGAACCATGTGCCCCAAGCCCATATAGCTTTGTTCTCAGCGGGGTGTCAGATGCTGTCTGGCCTGTCTGGCTTTCTCCAGGCAACCAGTACCAGGTGGAAAGATGACAGCTCCCCACTCTCAACCCCTCTCCAGGGCTTCACAAGCTTCACGGTCAACCAAGGGCAGGCAGATCACTTTGTCTTTGTCTCTTACACATATAACCATCAATGTTGCCAAATATAAAAGGAAAATGAAGTCTTCATAGTGTTGTTCCTTCGTAATGGTTCTTTTCTTAGGAAGTGTTCAAAGGCCTCTTTTGCAAGGCCCTTTTTGATGCTGGATGAGGAAAAAAAACCATGTTTATGCTAAAAATCTCACTGATCTTTACAAAAATGTCTACGATTAGTCTATTGCTATCTTATAACTTTCCTAACCCCAGCACACACCCAAAAGATGGGAATCAGATTATAAATCAATTGTTAAATTATCTTTCACTCAGAAACATGTATGGGCATTAATCACTAAGCCCGCTAAGCCCTATCTTCACAGAGTTTTCTTTTTGCACACAGCACAGAAGTAAATATGAAGTTTTATACATAGTTCAGTCTGATTAAACTAATGTTTACTAATGGCATTTAAATTCTCCAGGAGAAAGTCTCCATGAGATTAAAATCATGTTGAAGAGATGGTAGATTATATTCCTATTTCTTTGAGATACTCTTTGGGAAGCTTGTAATAGGCCAAGCTCTAGACTAGAGCCTGAATATCTACAAAAGAACAAGTGTCAAGAGGTTCTTGTAGATCTTACAGTCTTGTACAGGGGAAATATATCTAAAGATCCTACAAATGAGTTTGTGCAGATGATGATAAATGTATCATGGTCCTTGCTGAGTGAGTGAGTGAATGAGTGAGTTAATGAATGAATGAATAATGGATATCATAAAAGCCTTCCTGGGGATCATCTAATAAGGCCTACAAGGACAAGATATTTAGGTCTAATTTAGCATTATGACTAAGACCATATAATAGGAAGAAGGAGTGAGATGCAACCCACTACGTACCACACATAGTGCTATGAATTTTTAAGATTTATTTTAGCATCTTGGATATTCACTTTGTCCCCATTTTGTAAGCAACCTGACAAAATCTATCCTCTCATCATCACACACCTTGCCTCTCCTTGCAACCAGGGATTCAGTGTAGCCTTCAACAGAGGAGCAGCATAAAGAGTATTTTACTCTCATTTCTTGTCATTTACTAGAGCCTTTATTCATTCTATTGGCCTTTATGACCATCAAAACTCCAAATATGCTCCTGTGTCAGGACCTTGTGTAGTTTTCCTGTCTCACCAGCTCTTTCCTTCTCTCAAATGCTAAGACGGCCTTACCTGGTTACATTTACTACAGTGGTTTGTGTCATTCTGGTGACCTCTTTTTGTCTCTCTCCATATCATTCATGATTATATGACAACACGGTTAATATTTGGTTGTTAATATCTCTTCCCCCACTGAAATGAAAGCTCAGAATAGGTGGGAGGATATGAATCCTACTTGGACCTTTTCACTAAAAAAATTAAATTAAATTAAATTAAATTAATAAAAATAAGTATTGAAATTATGTTGTGACTAAATAATTTCCCTCTTCTCTTTCCTCCTTCCAAGACCTCCCTCCCATGTATACCCCTTGCCATCTCTTCAATTGGCAGCCTTTCTTTCTTTAATTGTTGCTACATATCCCTCATCACAGAAACTTATTTTCAAAAGATATGGGGACTGTTACTAAAACCAAAATGGTCAAAATGCATAGCCCAAGAGATCACGTCACACTCAGTCCCAATTGGCACATCTGATACAACTCCTGCTCCTTAGGCTCGAGGGTTGAGGGGAAGGGGTGGATTTTGGAAAAGGAGTCAGAAATATTGTTAGAGCCATAGGAGTAAGAGCTTTGCTGAGAGATTATATCTTCTAGAAATGGCAGAGAATCTACACCCATGAAATTTCAACACCATGCCAACCTAAACAAGGTCTGAGCAGAAAGGATGCTAATAGACATCAAAGGGAAAGTTCCAGAAGCCTCAACTTTAGACAAAGGACACAGATAACTAAGAATGGGAGAAAGTCTTCCCCATGGAACAGGACGCCCCTCCCCTATTTTGTTATTCAAAATCAAGTAGTCAGCTTTGAAATTATACACATACAAGTAACATTATATGAACTGAAAAGGCTATATGTATGTGTGTGTGTGCATATAGTGGAAATTTTTATTTTTGTTTGATTTTTATGTAATTAATTTTAATTTATCTTTATAGTTAAATAGAATTCCATTTTGTATATGTACCATACTGTTCATTCTCTTTTATTAATTAAAGTAGATTTAGGTTTTTCTATTTTCAAGCTATCATAAATAGAGAGACAATGAACGAGATATATTTTGAGTTTGGGGACTCCTGCCCAAAGACTCTGCTAGACATGACAGGGAAGTTTCACATACAAAATCAGAAAAATATGGTTGCCCAAACAAAACTTCCATAATGAAAACACCAGTGGCCGTGTCACTGAAGTGGAAACTTCTGGGTTCTTTGGAAAGTCAGTTGTGTTAGATAGTGTTTTGCTGGGGCAAACATATGAAATATTTTCCTGAAGCAGACACAGGTAAAAGAATTTTGTTAAAGCAAGCATGTGAAAGGACTCATGCTGAAGGATTCTTTGCTAAGGACACAGATGTATTGGTTCGACTTACATTGTGTTGTTGAGCTCAATTTTCCATAACTCCATAGAGAGAAATGCACCAAAAAACTTCTTGTGAGGTTCTTGCAGCTTCTTCCTGCTTCCATGGACTTGGGAAGATTGGCAGAGTGATGTCAGCTGATACAGTAAACTGGAGGTTTACTAGGACAGACTCACATGCTGAGGACAGACATGTAGTAAGGCAAGACCCATGGAGGACATGTAATGTTTGGCGCGAGTATAAACAGTGGACAGTGATAGAGACTTGCTTGCTTAGCTAGCTTTGCAATGCTGCTTGGTATTTCATCTTCACTGATCTTCACTTTGAGAGAGGCACAGCAAAGAACTTCTGGTGTCTGTCCCTGGTGGTCCCTCCTGCTGACTAGTGTTGATTCACCTGAAGCCTCACTGTTCTTGCTAAGTCATGCCACTGCTGATGCTATCCAGACACTATCGAACTCGACTGTGGGTATATCCATGTTGTGTTTGTGAGTGGATAGAGCTGCTGCTGCTGACCTATGAACTGAACTGCTGATTTCCTGACCAGGTAGATGGGATTTACTCCCAAGAACAATTTCCAAAGAAGCCCACTTCCCCTGTATCCTAGTAACTTTTCTTTTCCACTATCTCTGGAGGGTGATGGGCTAGAAGGGAGATTAAAGTGTTTAATAACTAATGTTAAAATTAGGGTTGAGTAAAATCTAAAGTTACAAGATCCCCTCTTAAAGGAATAGCTACAGGCAATAGATAGATCCTGAGAAAGGGAGATTCAGTTTTTCTAGATATGAGTTCTCTGACAGGTTATCCAGTCCCAAGTGGTCAGCCATGAACACATGTCCATATTAACAATACTACATGGAATCAGTAGCCTGCACTAATTTTTCTTCATCCATGAAGAAAGCAATAACAAATGCAGAGATATCTAGAAAGGAGTAAATCCCAGACAACTACCACACTCAGGCTTAGGCTTAGAGGGAGAAGAAGAAAACACATTTCCTTCCATCACTGAATTCTGGACCTCACAAGGGACCCCCTTAGAGCAGCTCTGTTCATGGGAGAAATGGCCAACTCTTGTGAGTAATAGAGCAGATCTATAGTCCTAGCACTTAGCACCCTTGGGCAAAAGGATTGCAAGTTCAAGGCCAGTGGGACCTTCTCAGAGAGTTTCTGAGGTTATAACCTTGAGCAGAGAGGAAGCTTCTATATCTAACCTCTCACCACACCCACCCTCTCTTCTGCACTGCCTCTCATTGGCCACACCTAATTGGAATTCAGTGGGCAAAGGAGTGCAGGTGTTGTCTGTCTCCCAGGCACAGAGCAGGACAGAGAAAGCAAAGAGTAGATACAAGATCTGAAATAAATAGAATACCAAGACATAGGAAAATCATTTGTTCTGCTCACCTCATTTTCACACTATATAGACTATCACTCACCACATTTTGCTTGGTAAATATGTAAATGGATAAAATATGCCTTGTGAAAGAAAAGAACACTAGACTTAAGCTGGAACAGTCAGAAGCCATGCAAGTGTGTTTCAGGGTGATTTCTAGCCAGGCAGCAGGCAGCAGCCTAGGTAAGGCAGAACTGAAAGCAGTTTCTACAGAGAGATTGCCTTTCTATTTGATTAGCATTAAAGACTTCTATAAACTCTAAAGGTCATATGAATTGGGAGACACAGATCATATCCATAAATGGCAGGGAATGCCCACTGAATTCAATATAACCTGACCATCTACTCATTTAAAGGTCTGAGCTGGTAGCCAGTTAAGAGGAAGCAGGAGCTGGAGTTAAGTGCCTCATGCTACCTTGCCTCTTATCTTTGAACCACCAAGGTGCAAGAAATAGAAAACTGCTTAGATGGGCCAATAACCAAAGCAAGTCTATATTAGAAGAAACAGAAGTGTAGAGAAGAGACCATAACTTTTCTCCCCATCTAGCCAGAGCTAAATTGCAGACAGCTGTAAAAAGGTTTAAACTCCTCCTATGAGCTCCTATGAGCCAGGTACAAGGTTAGACTCTAAGGTGAATGTGACAATGAACTGTTTCTGCCTAGCACTCTGGTCACATCTGAGCGGTCTCTTTCTCTGATCAATTTGACTGATTTTTTTTTTGTATAGAAAGTCAACCTAGAATCTCTTCTCACTCTGCCATTCTTTATTTTTTGATGTTCTTTTTTTATTGTTTTTGGTGATGGTAGAGATGCTATGTGGTGTGTATGTGTGTGTGTATGTGTGTGTATGTGTGTGTGTATGTGTGTGTATATGTGTGTGTGTGTGTATATGTGTGTGTGTGTATGTGTGTGTGTATGTGTGTGTGTGTGTATGTGTGTGTGTGTGTGTCTGTATGCCTGTGTGTATGTGTGTGTGTGTATGTGTGTGTGTGTGTGTATGCCTGTGTGTATGTGTGTGTATGTGTGTCTGTATGCTTGTGTGTATGTGTGTGTGTGTTGTTGTTGCAGTGCTCGTAACTGAACACAATGCCTCGCATATACTTGGCAAACACTGTACAACTGAGCTACATCTCAAGCCTAGAGTTTGCTTATGATCCCAGCCTGGCTACAAATCTGTCAACTACCCAATTGAGGAGATCACAGATGAGTGCCACCATGAATTTTATTCATGAGTGCAACTTTGAATTTGGATTCTAAGTTCCAAACAGAAAGAATCAAAAGAGATGAATAGTTCTCTTGTCTAGGTAAGTCAGTAAACAAGCCAGTGGTCAGCCTCTTGACTCTTGTCCATTCAGCAATGATCATCAAGGCATACTCTATGAGGACGGCTTGCTCAGGAAGAGTGGAGGGAAAAGACATCATCAGTATAAAATATTTCTTCCCATATCTGTCCGTTCAAACTTTTCATGCTATTCATTTGCTTACTTCTTAGAAAATATGCAAGAGCAGGCTGTGGAAGAGGAAATGCAAAAGTACAGAGGTGATTGTAGTATCTGATTTTGTGTTTTAATTTACTGTGTTATGTGCAAATTTGAAGATCAGTCATTCCTGTTTGTTTGTGAAATTGTCAATCATAACTTATCAGTGATCCATCGACACAGACTCTACCCAGAGCATCACCATAGACAGTGATTAGTGTTATATGTAGCAAAGGAAAAGAGGAAGAGAGATTTGTCCAATTTAGTTTTAACTAAGTGAGCAACTACAGCAAAGCCAGGCAGAGCCAACAAAAATCCCTAAAATTAGTTCATACTAATTAAAATATATTACAATGAAAGCACAATACAACTCCTCTAAAAGAAAGGGCCTTTAGAGAAATGTACACTGAGCCAAATATAAAACATACTAGAATGTGAGTACTTTGGATTAGCAAATCATAATTAATGCCAATGATGTATAATATTCAAGAATTTAAAAATTAACTTTTATCTAATTAATTTAGCTCTTGCATTTGAAAAATTTGTTAGAGATACAAATCCAAGAGATAAGAATTATATGCAATTGTATAATTTCAATGAACTGCTCTTTGGATGCTACTACTTCAAAATGCCACAAGTGGAAAATCTTAAAACAGGAATACTGTCAGTTTGCAGAGAAGCAACCATTGTCTTAGAAGCACTCTGGGTTGTTCAGTGATCTCCCCCCTAGTAACCCAGTGTGGCCACTGGAAGTCTTGTTTGACTACAAGACATGGCCAGTTCAGACTCCTTATCCCCCATTACTAGGAGTCCTTACTAGGATCAACTTCATAGGTTCCAGGAAGTTTCCAGTATACTTTGTTTCAACATCACCCCCACCCCAAACCCCTCAATTCTAGCTACCTCTCCCCACTCTCTTTCCCTCCATCCCATCTCCCCATCCCTACTTCCTAGTCTCTTTTGTACAAGATGGTACTCTGCAGGGTACAGAAAGAGAATTGGAAAACCAACAGGACCACAATACCTTTTACCTACAATTTTCCCTGCCTGCAAGATGTGACCAGACAATGGGGACCACAGAACTTGTGGCAGTAGCCAACCAATGTCTGATTTAACCTGAATCCCACTCTAGGAGAGGGATCCCATTCCTGGCACTTCTTGGATGACCAAGACTGGATAGCCCAGAGACCAAGAGTAGAACCAAATAGAACTTGTCAAATACAAACCAAGTCACAATCAAACAATGAAATCATTCTTAATGGATATTCTGCTACATTTGCCATACTCATAGATTAGTGCCTTGTCTAGTCATTATTAGAGAGGCAAGAGGCTTCCCCTGCAGCAGATGGGAGTAGATGCAGAGATCCACAGCCAAACATTACAATTGGAGACCTGCATTGAATCCCTCCCCATCGGAGTTTGGCCAATTCTATAGGAGAAGAGTATGAGGAAGAGGGGATGAAGGACACTAGGAGAACATGGCCTACTGATTTTATTAAGCAGGGTGCATATGGGCTCATAAAGATTGAAATGGCAAGCATGCACTTGCAGGGTTCTGCACCAGGGCTTCTGTGTATATGTTGCAGCTGTTACCTTGTTGGGTTTTTGTTTTGTTGTTCTGTTTTGTTTTGTTTTCCTTTTGTTTTTGTCAGATTCTTAATTATAGAAATGGGTATGTCTGACTCTTTAGCCTGCTCTTGGAACTCTTTTCCTCCTTTGGGTTGCCTTATTCAGTCTCAGTTTTAGAACGTTTCCCCTGTCTTATTGTACCTTGTTTTGCCATGTTTGGTTGTCATCTCTTGGAAGCCTGCTTTTTTTGGAAGGTAGACAGAAGGGGAGTTGATTTGGTGGATAGGGAAAGGTGGGGTGGGAAGCTGGGCAGAATGAAAGGAGGGTAACTGTGTTCTGGATATATTGTATGAGAGAAGAATCTATTTTCAATAATTTTTTTAAAAATGATGTTTTCTTCCCTGGGGAAGATTGTTTCCTGCTCTTGGAATTCCTTAGGTTTTTTTTTTTTTTTTTTGTAGAATTTCTGTAAGGCTGGGACCCCCTGGGCTTTTGCACATCATCTTTAGTATGTCTATTGTTATTGTCCTTGTTCAACTCATGTTTAAGAAGTCATAGTGGTGAGACTTTATGCGTGTAGCTTCTAATGTTTCTAGGAGATACAGTTTTATAGAAAACTCTCTTTTTTTCTGGTTCTTACACTATTTCTTTCTGTTTTGTCTTCCACAATAATATCAAAACCTTGGATGCCGGAGTTATTTTGGAGATGTTCCCATTGTGGCTGTGCTCCACAACCCTGCATTTTGGTGGGTTTTGGTAGTAATAGTCTCCATCCTTCTTGTTGTAGATGTTTGAGTCCAAATAAAGAGCTGCTGGTTACTGCCAAGATATATGCGTGACACTATTGTACCTTCAGCTATTGGGCCATATTGGTTGGTGTTATAGTTTTATATATATCAGAGCTAGCTAGATAGGTAGTATTGTCCATTACTTCCTTCCTTTGTAAGATTTCATGGTGTCTTCTAAATGATTATGTACATATGTGTATGGGCACCATGTATGGCTCTAGTTCCCACAAAGACCAGATATGGGCATTGGATCTCCTTAAACTGAAGCTGCAGATGAAGCTGGCAGGTGAGTAACAGGAACCTGACTAGAGTTATCTGTGAGAGTAGAAAGCACTTTTAACCATTTCTAGGCCCTATATCCACATTTTCTTATATAGAGATATTATTAAATTTTAGACAAACAGATGAACACAGAGAAACAGAGAGATGAATAGATGATAGGTAGATGGTAGCCATCAATAAGTAAAATGGATTTATTAATCCATTTGTTCAGCAAATATTGAATGTTCACTAGTTAATATGATATAACTATCAACTGGGTATATAACCAAGTATATATGAATATAGCAGTACATAACTGGATATGTAACTACTTGCCTATCACACTTAAAGTCCTTGGTTTACACACATACACAAAGTGAGACAGGAAGAGACAGAGAGACAGAGACAGAGAAAAATAGAGAGAGAGACAGAGAGAGGTGGAAGGACAGGCTCTTGGAGATATATCAGGGTACAAAGAAAATTATTGAGGACATGATGAACTTAAACATGAAAAATGAATAAATTAAAGATGGATAAGATACTGCTAGAAGAAAAGTTAAGTCCTCTACTTTTTTCAGGAGTGATTGACTAATCAGTAGTAAGCTAACTTTGAAGAATGAGTTAGAGAAATTAAGATTTCTGATATCATAAACAATGGTGTTCATCCAGGATAAGTTTACCCCTCAAGGAATGTTCATCTAGAAGTAACTTTGGTTGTCACAACCATTAGAAACAATTTCTGACCCCCAATAAGTAGAAACCAGTGTTTTTGTTAAACATCATTTAATTCACAGCTTAGATGCCAGAGATGGAAATTAATTACCAGGCTCCAAATTGTGTAATGTTGAAATTGAGGAATCCAGAATTAGAGGTGGACAGAGAGCCCAAGGGAGAAATGTAGGAAACAGGAATCTACAACATGGCCCATCAGCTAAGCACTGTACAGAAATATTTACACAACTTAACATGCTTTACCCCATCTCACAGATGAAGAAATCAGTGTTCAGAGATTAAACTACTTCCCTAAGACAAAATGGTTAGTAAATGCTAGAAACAACATTAACCCAGGTGTGACTCCCAAGGTGCCTTCCTCTTTGTAGGCGTTAGTTTGTTCAGTACAATTCCCCTAACTTGAAAATGAACCTGATTTGATATTGGGTAAGGAAAAGGACTGAAGCCCTGAGGGCCAGCAGAAAGAATGTAAACAGGCAACTTCAGGAAATAGGAGGTTGGGGGAACCCCCTCAGAATGTACCTGAGACCTGGGAGGTAAGTGACTCCCAGGACTCAAAGGGAGGGACCTTAGATGAAACGCCTGACAGTGGGGTGAGGGAACTTACAGAGGCCACTTCCAGCAGGAAAACAGGACATCAAGTGAGGGATGGTATTGCCATCCCACAGTCACATCTCTGACCCATAATTGTTCCTCTTTGAAGGAATTACAGGAATGAAAATGGAGTGGAGCCTGGAGTGGAGCCTGAGGAAAAGAAGGTCCAGCAGCAGGCCCAAAGTAGGATCCAGCTCAAGGGGAGGTCCCAAGGCCTGACACTATTTCTGAGGCTACGGAGCACTCACAAAAAAGGACCTATCATGATTGCCCTCAAAAAAACCCAACAAGCAGCTGGAAGAGTCAGATGCAGATATTTGCACTCAACCAATGGACAGAAGCAGCTGACCCCTGTTGTTGAATTAGGGAAGGCTGAAAGAAGCTGAGGAGGAGGAGATCCTGTATGAGGACCAGCAGTCTCAATTAATCTGGACCCCCGAGTTCTCTCAAACACTGAACCACCAAACAGACAGCGTACACCACCTGATATGAGGCCCCCAATGCACATACAGTAGAGGACTGCGGGTCTGTGTTCATTCAGAGATAATGCACCTAACCCTCAAGAGAATGGAGGCCCCAGGGAGTTTAGCAGTCAGGTGGGATGGGGGGTGGGGGCATCCGAGTGGAGACAGGGTGGAATGGGGAGGAGGTGTGGTGTGGGATATGGAGCAGCTAGAAGGTGGATGGGGGCAGGGAATGGAATATGGAGTGTAAAAAATAAATTAAAAATAAAATTAAATTAAAACAATAAAATAAAAAGAAAGAAAGAAAAATAATAATCTGAAGTCAAATCTCTAGGAGGGAAACTATTGAATCCCATCAGCCGACAAAAGGAGGTTTGATGGGTAATTATACCACTAGTACTTTAAGAAGCTCTCCAAAGATGCTGGAAATGGGGTCTATATCTGAGTATGATAAGTGGTGTGGAGAAAAGGAAGTCTTCAGAACAACAGACGGGGAATAGAGACTGGAAGAGACATTCCCCTGACCTGCGAGCCAGGCACAGGCAGCAGTGGTGAAGGGCAATTGTCTAGTGATATAATTATGTAAGGATAATTGATACTGGGAGGGTGGAGTGGGTGTAGGATTCTGATGGGGAATCCCAAGCACACAAAATAACATACTACATAGAAACTGACAGACACAATAAATAGCTAAGAAACACATTTATTCATCCAACTTAAAACAACTAAGTGCCTTCTTTTCCAGGTACCATAAAATGTTAGGTCACCTCCATTGGAGAACTAACATATATAGTCACTATAATATGTGGTTTGCAGTCTGATGTAACATCCCAAAACAATCTGATAAGTATATATATGTGCAAGTACAAGTGTATGTGTGCCTGTGTGTGAGTGTATGCGTGTTTGTGTGTGTGTGTGTGTGTGTGTGTGTGTGTGTGTGTGTGTGTGTGTATGTGTTTGTACAGTTTTCATCTCAATTAGATCTAGTGGCAGTTTGGAGAATAAAGGGGCTATTATGTAGCATTCAGTTTCTGTGTTTTCTTAAATTATGCATCTTTTCCTGGCCTCTTTGCATGCTTTCTTCAAGGGTAACAGCATAATGATGATAATGATCACCTTGCTTATGTTCAAAACGATTGCTCAGCAGCCTCTGATGAGGCTTAAGAAGTCAGGCAGAAAGGAAAACTCTAGGACTTGGTTTGGAGTAGTGCATTAGAGGAAATTATCTGGGAGGATTAAGGCCCTTCACAAATAGAAGGACTCTTTCTGGAGTGAACTAGTTCAAATGATTTCAAATAGACCATATTCGGTACTCTAATAACATTATAATCCTAGTTTTCTTGCTTTTCCATAACTCTTTTTCCAGGGATGTTCATAGCTGTTTTTAAAACAAGCAAAAGTGGACAAATTATAGATTATTTAGGCAAGTCTCTGATAAATACATGTTGCCAGTACATTCTGTCTTTGTTTATACCCAATGCTTTGATGAACACTAGTCTCTATTAAGTTCTCCATAGACGTTGGCTGAATAAATGAGTATTCTTTGCCATTGGAACACCCCTTCATCCTTTTTCCAGCAGTCTCTTATTCTTTAATAATGGTAAGGGTCACATGTTTAGTTCCTAACACTGATCATTCACTCAAACATTTAAAAAATACTTAATGTTTTTGGTATTGTTCTACTAGGATATTCATGGTAGAGCATTATTATTGCCCAGTTTTCAGTGTAATGTTAGTTATACTTACACTGTGCAATGGCAGCATCCATTTTCTAAAAATTATCAAGCAACTCTTTCCTATGAAAGAAATTAGAAGAAAATACATTCATGTCATTCTACACACCGCACATCTCCAAAAGTCTGCTCTCAAGATCAAACAGAGATATATACAACCCATAGAGGTAGAATTAAAAAAAGTTGGTATCCAAGGGGCTGTCTGAGCTGCTGGCTATGGAGTGAATATAAACAGTTTACTCTTCCATCAGCATAGAAGATAAATCAAGCTAAAACTTAACAAATATCTAATGAAAACCCTTTATACTGAATTTTTCCTACATTTAACAATATTGTGAACCCTTTATATAACTGCTTAAGGTGTGAAATGATAAGAGATGTAATTAATTATATATCTCAAAGATCAAGCTAAAAAGAATATTTTAAATATTTCAATTAATTAATAATTATTAAATTAATAATAATATAATTTAAATAATTAATTAAATTATTAAGTCCTGACTTTCTTTGGCGATCAACAGCAATGTGGAAATATAAGCAAAATAAACCCTTTCTTCCCCAACTTGCTTCTTGGTCATGATGTTTGTGCAGGAATAGAAACCCTAAGACAATCTCCAAATCCTGGGGTTTCAACTATAAATGAAGTGCTTCATTGCTTCAGACTCTTAGAGCTTCAGCCTCTTAAAGCTTATTTTCAGGGACAACAATCCTGCTGCTCATCACTTGGTCATAGCAGCTCACTGAAAACATGACTAAAGATTTGGTGAATCCCCTAATTGTGCATCTTTAATATCTGCAGAAGTAGAGACATGTGGGCAATGCTGCCAAGTTATACTGCCAGTTCAGAATTTAGCCTGTTCCCTTTAGACCACAGTGGCAGCAGTCTTTGAATCCTGGCCCCAGAGAAATACTCTTGGAGATGGTTCTTTCTAGGAACAGGGAACATGTTTAGCATTGAGAGTGTAGAGACTCTCCTTTAAAATGCACTTGCATTTGTACAAGTTTAAGCTTTTGATAGGTAAGGTCTTGTCTTCACAGCCCTTTCCAACTATCCCAGGGCAACTCCCCCTTTTCACCACATGCCTTGGCTAATATTTTAAACTTGTTTGAGCCTTTTACTTGGAAAACCAGAAATTTTTCTATATCATCCTGCTTTACTGGTTGCCTCTTTTCACTGGAGACCTTGACAACAGTGGTGAGCAATAACCATGCCACAGTCTGAACACTATCCTGCCTCGAAAATTCCCATGATGACCACATTAGGCCATTTCTTTTAAATTCACCTCATTGAAGTTCTAGGAGCAAAGGCAGAATATAACCTGAATGGCCTCTAGCCCAGATCCCAGAAAGAAGAGTTTTTGTTTTTGTTTTTGTTTTTCTTACACTGAAAAAGTATGCTGGTTAATTTTTTTGTCAACTTGACCTAAGGTGGCGCCATCTGGAAAGAAAGTCCATTGAGAAAATATCTCCATGGGGACATGTAAACCACGTAAACTGCCTAATCCCTGAGTTTTACTTTGTCCATGATGTTTTATCTTGATAACAAAAAGGAATCTAAAACTCAGGGGATATATAGTGATTATAGACACCAAAGAAGGGGGACACTGGGCACTTCCACAAACAGGTAGCAGAAAGAGAAAATTCTGTTTCTTAGGTATTTTTTCCCTTTTTTTGCTCATCTAGGACCCTAGCCTAGGAATGGTGGCATCCACACTAAGCCTAGTTCTTCACACTTCATCTGAACTAATCCAGATGATTTCCCTCTGAACTCTCCAGTGGCTTAGCACTTGCTGGTTCAAGATACTGTGGAGTTGACAGGCAATAGTAACCACCATGCCACTCCTAACAAAACAAAAGAAAGCACTGCTGTGCATGCGAATCAGAAATAGCACAGAATGGAAAGGAAAATGCAGGGTAGATTCAGCCACTCATTTGCTATGAGTATTTGTCTCCACTTGAAACTTCCTTACTAAAATCTTAAAGTTGGTTGATACTATTAAAGGAGGTGTGTGTTCTTTGGAATGAGATTGTGTCATAAAGTGAGGGGGACCTTTCTAAATGAGATCCCTGCCTTTATAGAAGCTTAAAAAGGAACATTTCCACACTGCTAGTAACAATGTCCAGCCCCTATGAAAACAGTATGATGACTCCTCAAAAAAAAAAAAAAAATAGAACTATCATGTACTCTAATGATGCTACTTCTGGGACTATATCAAAAGAAATCAAAACCATCAAATAATAGAGATTTCTGCATTATACATAACATCAACAAATTCGTATGCACGCATACAAACACAGCATGCAAGGACAAATGAAGAATCATCACGTTATAATCAATGGACTTAGAGATAGCCAGGTATTGTGGTGCACCTATATTATCACTGACAATGTAGAAATAGAAGGTTTAGGAAGTCAAAACTATCTATATCTATACAGAGTTCAGGGATAGCCTGGGGTACCTGACATCTTATAAGGCAAACAACATAAAGAAAGCCAGGAATTTGCCCTTATTAGACATGAAATCCAAGAGCCTCCATCTTACACTTTCTAGCTTCCAAAGTATGCGGAACAAATGTATGTTAATCATAAGCAACCCAGTCTGTAATAGACGATTCTGTCATTACTCTTCTTTAGAAAACTCTGTGGTGAACAAACTTTCTACCTAAGTAGGCATATCTAAACTACTATAAAGAAACTTCTCCATTTACCTGTTCTCTGTGGGCTAAGAATAAAGTCACTCACTCTAGTCAATTAGCTTTGACCATAGCAGGAAGTTTGTATCCAAAAATTGTGCCTACAATTCATTCCTTGGCGCAGCAGAACTGTCAACTCTCAGCTTTGCTATGATTTGGAGGTAAAATCCTTCGGTGATGTGAGGGTCATTGAAGTACAGCCTTATTACAATGAAATCCAATGTCTAAAAATTGTTCTTATTTTGGGCTTGCACCACAGTAAGAGCCAAGATTTTAAGCTCTACCAAATACAAAACAAACAAACAAGCAAACAAACAAAAAGACTTTATATATTTATGTTCATTTAAAAAAATACTGGTAGTGATGTATTATTTTAAAATATACAGTTAATATGTTTGGAGTTATTTAAAATTTATATTGAGAAAAATGTATGCATTTTCAGTATTGCTGTAGACAAGCATCTACATAAGACTGTTAAATTGATTGTTGTTTTATATCAAACAACTTTTATAAAACTCATTTTTATTGTTATAATATTTTATAAATTTTAAAGAATATGACAAAAAAGGTATTATAGGTATTAGAGGGGGGTCTGTGGGAGGGTTGGGGTACAAAAGGGAAACAAGAATGTGATTTAATTTTATTTACTTAAAATATGTTTTTAAGATAAATTCAGATAAATTGAAATCATGTATCTTTTCTCATCACAATGCAATAAAACTTAAATCAATAAAAAATAAAATAAATTAAAATAAATAAAATAAAATAAATAAAAAATAAAAATAAATAAAAAGAAACTTCTATCGATAGAACATGTCTAAGTTATAAAAGAATGTTCTTTTAAAAGGCTTTATTTCCATAATAGTGATATATTACGTGCAATTATAAAGATGCATAACTCACTATCCCTTAGGAAAGAGCATAAGTTCTGACATTCTTGACAAATAAATGAAAAGAGCTGTTATACAATGTGCCAATGTCTGAACAAACTTTCCTTACAACAGAGTCCAATTCAAATTATGACACTTTGAATTGGAACTTATTATCTGAAGGGTAACTGGGCATTTGTTAAACAAAATGTCAGATCTGAGGATGGTAGCATATACATGAAACTTCAGCTAGGAGTAGGATGTAAACAGTAAACTCTTAACTTTATGCCACCTTGGGCTAAATAACAACAACCTGTCTTAATAAGAAAGAAGAGAAAGAGGTGAGAGAAGTTGTTAAGAGCTGGTGGTTAGTTTATATCTGGTAGATCTTTGTAAACAACTATAGTCTGTCTTATAGCCACAACTGGTATATTTGTGCTATTGGATATATAAAACTTGATGTGTCTTTTCTTAGTTGTATAGCAGAGCTGTGAAGGTTCAGAAGTAAATTGTAAATTGTAGAAAAGCTGGATTCCACTTCCTCAAGTTCCACTTATTCAGGTCCTAGGCAATTAATTAATATGAAAAATCCATCATAAAATTAACCTATACCTGGCTGTCTAGGCACTCTGAGATTAATCCTACTCTTGTATTCATTCTCCCAACTAAGGAGGAATAAAAAGATCTTTCTCAAATCATCATAGAATGGATGGCCATGCAGCTATTCAGAATAACTATCAATCAACAAAGTATCTTGCCAACACCTTCACATTTTATGTTCTTATTATACAGAGCTACTTATAATTCTGCAAGCTAGGGCACACTCTCTAGGGAACTCACTTCCTTTCCACTTATAACAAAACTCTCACCTCTCAGAAGATTTCTTCAACAAAGTCTATATTCATTTCTTGTTTTAAATTGATCCCATTTCTTTTGTGTCCTTCCCTGATGTTACCTAATTTAGTAGTATATTTTCTGATTATCTCTCCCCTTTTCTACTACAACTTAAAAATCAGCGATTACCATGGCTCACTCTGTTTTATATTTTTAAGAACCAGCACCTTGTTTGACAGAATGGGAGGGTAGGGCTTAGATGATGAAGAGAAATTTTTACACTAACACAGGTAGATCACAGACAATGTTTGTTCAAAGAACAAATGCATCGCATATGTAAACTTCACTATCAGCACACTGAATGTCAAGCTCTTAAACTGAAAGTATAAGTACACTAAGCCGATGTGATTTAAACTAAATTTCCAATGCATATGCTACTGTTTAAGTGTAACATGATAAAAGTTTCCATTGGAAAATTAACCTCTGTGCAATAATGTAAATAAAGGGTTTAATGAACAGTTTGTAGTCACAAATATTTCACCCTCATGGATTGAATATTGTCAATACTAAAAGGTCTAGAAGCTACAGATGTAATCTCTCTGTCCCTCCCTTCCTTCCTAGCTTTCCCCTCACCCTATTTTTCTTCTTTTACCCTGTCCTTTTTTTCTTCCTCCCACTTCCTTAAGCAATGAGATTAAGTATCAAGAAAGTTTGTACCAAGGAAAAGTTTTGGACACAAAGTCCTACTTTTAAACAAGAAGCTTTTTACAACTGATTCTGCCTGGGAGAAAGAAACTTTTCTTTGATGAAATGGCATGGGTTATATTAACCATATTCCAAGGCAGAGCTCCTGCTTAGGAGTAGTTGATAAAACAGACTCCGTGTTTTTATATGTTTTTTATTAATTATATTTTGTGGTATATGTTTTTTTGGCTTTACTTAGAATTTTGTTTGGTTTTATTTTAGGATTTTGAAGTGGGAATCACAGATTGGGAGGATCAGGGAAAGTTTTGAGGAGAAAACATGAGTAAAATATATGGTATAAAAAATTAAATGTAGTAATAATCATTTTTCAATAAAGATTTTTAAGAAAAAATAGTATGTTCTAGATGCTAACCTCTTGATCTTAAAATTTCCTGCTTTAAAATACATAAGCCAATAGATTTCTGTTTGCTGAAATTACCTGGTCTTGGGTGTTATATTATAGCAACATAAAATGGACTAAACCCCACCCCTTCACAAAATAGATGCCAATATACGCGAATGTCATTCTAATCTCAGAAAATTGTATATTTACCTATGCAGTTTCAAAAAGAAAATATGACAGCCTACACAGTGAGCATCTATTGTTTATTACCCAATATTTTGGTTGTTGCTCTTTTTTTTTTTTTCAAGACAGGTTGTGTAACTTTAATTTTTCAAATCCTATTTTTAATGATGGTTCTTAAGTGCTTTAACCTCCCTTTAGCTCACTCACCAGAGGTAGTGGAAAAGAAAGGATACAGGGGAAGTGGACCTGTTTAGAAAGGTTCTTTGTAGCAACTCCTGTCTGTGTTGTCTGGAAATCAGCAGTTCAGTTCACAGGTTAGCAGGCAGCTCGATCCACTCACAAACACTTCACAGACACACCAGCTGTCCAGTATGGTAGAGTCAGTTTAGCAACAGTGGTGACATGGCCTAGCAGAGACAGCCAGGCCTCAGACTTAGCTCAAGGCAGCAGGAGGGACCAGCAGGAACACCAGGAGAAGTTCTTGCCTGTGCCTTTCTCAGGGAAATGAAGATCACCTGAGACCCACAAGTATTGCTCAGCTAGCTGTACCAGCAAGTCAAACTCTCTGTGACTCTGTCCAGTCCTGATTTACACCCTTGAAACATCACATATCCTCCACGTGCCTTGCCTCAGCAGGGGTCTTGCCTCAGTACATGAATCCAATCAGCCCAAGTCCTTGGAGTCCTGACAAATGAAGCTCAACTATGCAATGTAAAGTAGACCAATACATACATGTTGTTAGCAAAGAATCCTTTATCATGTGTCCTTTCACATGTTTGCTTTAGCAGAGTATTCTTTCACCTCTTTCTGCTTCAGCCAAACATTCCTTCACAAGTGTGCCTTAGCCTTTCACATTTGTGTTCACTTTAACAAAATGTTCCTTCATATATTTGCCCCAGCAAAGCACCATTCAATCAACTTTCCAAGGAACACATAAGTTTCTACTTCAAGGCTGTCCTGGAACTTATTCTACAGATCAAGCTATCCTCAAACTCAGAGATCCAACTTCCTGTGCCAGCCAGGTGCTAAGATGAAAGGCATGGACCACCAACTCTTAATGTGATGGCCATGCTACAGACTTCAGGTCATCTCTCAGCCCAAGTGCTTCAATAGAATACAGTCTCAGGATGGGCACATCACACTTGGAGTAGGCCAAATCAGATATGTGCAGGCTTGTTGTTGTTGTTGTTGTTGTTGTTGTTATTGTTGCTGTTTTGTTTTGTTTTGTTTCGTTTTTTATCACAGTGACTAGCTCCTAGAATGAATAATAATCTACCAAACAGTTTCAGTAAGGCTATGTTCTGAGACTACAATTTGACAACTACAGAAATCAAATCTTTTAATCATGAGAAAAGGTTGTGATGCAATGTTAGGGACATCATGCAAATCTTAATAATGGAGCTAAATTAGAGATAACAATGGAAATGTGGCCCTTGAGAATATTTATGACCTAAATAAGGTCACAAGTGAAGATGGTTCAGTTATTTGAGTCAAACCTCACTTTGTGTAATGGAGTTTTGTTTGTGTTTTCTGTCATTTTAACAGTATTTCCATCATGCTCCCTTTCTTACATATTTATCTTAAGATTTTACACTAAATGTCATTTATGTCAACTTTCCCTTACTTAACAACATCTACTTGAACTTTGTGGTTCTTCATGGTCGGGGGTGGGGGTAAAAGTTGTCCCTTCAAAAAATTTAGTAATAAATATGTTTGGAAACATGAAAAAAAAAAAAAGATTTTACACTACCTATAACATCTTTATGTCAGTCACTATGCAACTGTCATGAAGAACTCCTGCTTATACTGATCCATCCCTAACTCTCCCAGTCAATAGAGACATCTCTAGCTCATCTATCAACTATTTCAGTGGAATTAAACATAAGCATTTTTACCGCAGACATCTCCAGAAATTTGTCTCCACTTCCACATCAGAATGGTAACTCAGTCTCTATCTTATACCACAAGTGGCTAAAAGTCCATTATTATATGGTCACATTCCTAACTGCCTTCAAGTTTTCCCATAGTTCCCTATTTGGGAGCAATGGAAAATCTAAAATTCACACCACAAACACTGTATTTACTTTTCTGCCTTTATTGCTAACTATACCCATTTTGCACTCTTCTTTCTAGCTACATTAAACAACAAGAACTACTACTACAAATCAGTCTTTGAATGCACTATAACCTCATTAATTCGATTCTCTTGGAATCCCCACTGTTTTCTCTTTCTTTATCTACCTCTGCATAGCATTCCTATTTGTTCTCATAATTCTAATTTAATAGTAATGTATCTGGAAGGTTTTCCTGTTACACCTCATGCAAGGATTATACACACTGTGATATATAATCCTTCAGAGTAAAGTATGAGCATCTTGTGCATATATATGTCCTAGAACTTATCACTGAATTATAATTGCCTAGCTTAATTTGTCTCTTTGCTACATACACCCAAAATCCCAAAAAGACAGGAGATATATCTTATTCAGTGTCATCTCACTAGCATCTGACACAGGGCTTGGCATGAGATCAATGCCTAATAAGTGCCTGCTGACTGTATGATAACTGTATGGTAACTTGAAAAATTATTCTACCTGAAAGATGATAAATATTTTCTCCAAAAGATGGGAGAGAACCTGAGCTCCCGTCTCCTGCAGAGCTGAGAACAGGTCTCACTGCAGCAAAGAGGAAAAAATAAGCATGAACAGATGATCGACAGCATATGCTGCCCCTTGCTCTTTTCTTGCCACAGGAATTCACTTTCACTTTCAGGTAGACCCAGCCTGCTGCGCAGTCAATTCTATGGCCTCCTGGGGACCCGGAGGAGAGACAACTTGGCATAAGTGACTGGACCGCATTCTGCTGAGGAAGTGATGGTTTTGTACCACATTATTCATCCAGCCAGTGTGCCAAATAGCTATATTTCTTGGATGACGGGGAGAGGAAGACTAACAACTTGAGCCCACACAGTGATGCAATGCAACTTCCAGGAAAGAGAGCAGCAGACTGTCCCTGGCCACAGAGGGCAAGGTGAAAAGTAGCAAGAGAGATGATACACGTGCCCTTGAGAAGGCTGAAAACATCCCAAGCTCTGGGCAATGCAAGTCAGGACAAATAGTACCCTCTCTCGAGTGCTATGTTAGAACCACCACTTCCATTAAATCATCCCTGACTCTCAGCATACAGCATTCTCTCTCTCTAACCAAAACAACTAATTGGTACTAAGTATTGACCACAAGCTGCCTAAGATACCATGCTTTTTGTTATTTAACCATGAAAACATGCATTGGGTTATTCCCTGTGCTGGTTAATTTTTTTGTCAGCTTAACACAAGCTAGGGTGATCTGGGAAGAAGAATCCTCAGTTGAGAAAATGCCACCATCAGACTTGCCTATATCCATGCCTGTGAGAGCATTCTCTTTGGTGACAGATGTAGGAGGGCTCAGCCCACTGTGGGTAGAACCTATCCTAGCAGGAGACTCTGGTGTGTATCAGAAATCAAACAGAACAAACCAATAAGCGTCACTCCTCAATGGCCTCTGCTTCAGTTTCTACTTCCAGGTTCCTGTCTGAATTTTCTATGCTGACTTCCTCATAATAGACTGAAACTTGTAAGATAAAATAAACCATCTGCTCACCAAATTGTTTGATGTTTATCACAGTAATAGAGAGCAAACGAAAATGCTCCCCTGACTGGTTTGAAAGGTCAGGATCTATTCCGTGCTGCTCTTTACATACAGTCTCCAAAGGTATAGCAGGAAACGCAGCTCTATATGTGGCTGAGATACCCAGAGTCACTCAACAGGGGAGCGTGTAGGTCAAGAATGACTTATTCAATCATGGAAAAGTTCCTACCTTATCCACCTTCTCCTGACCCTAAAACACAGATGTATCATTGGTAAGCTATCACTTTACCATCGTCCAAATGACATCTGATAGACTGGATCAGATGCTGGAAAATATGACCTTCTCCATGACTATCTATCATATGTTATCTGTCTAGATCTTCTTCCATCTACAACTAGTTCAGAATCTTCAAGCTACTCCAGAGCCCCCAAGTTAGTGTTAAGTACCACTGCTGGCTAGCTTTATCTGTTTTTGTTTTATTTGTTTGAGTTTAGGTTCATTGGGGGGGGGGAAGAATCTCCTATACAAATCTATTCAAAACCTATGGCTTTGAAATAACAATGCTCCTGCTTCCACATTCCATGTGACAAGATTACAGGCTTAGTTGTCTGTCTCATTTAAATGAGATTGAGACACAGGTCACTTAAGTTATATAGTGGCGTCTGTTGTTTCAGGGGAAGTATTGAATATGTTTTCTGTTTGGCAAATATACATATGTCTACTCTTCTGTATATCATAGGGAGTATAGTCAGAGGAGTAGATATGTATATTTGACAAATGAACAGCCCTTGACACTTCAAAGGCAAACAAGGTCTAGATTTCCACTCTTAGAGAGATTGTAGTTTAGAACTTATACTCAGTATTGAGTGTGTTTGTCAGAAAATGAGAACTTATGAAAGGAAGCAACCATGTAGAATGAAAAGAGGATAAAGTTAAGCTCCCAAATGCAATGGCACCATGGGATTTTTATCCTTGAAAAGGGTTAATCAATGGGCAGTCTCGGCTGAGGGAACTGAGAAAGTCAAAGTGCAAATCAGGAGCATGCCAGGCCTCTTCATGGAGCATCTTGCAAACCAACAAATGCAAAACAAATGTAAATGGACACATCTTTGTGTGACAAAAAATTCACCACAGAGTTATTTCAACTCCACTCGCTTCAGGGGATTATTGGAAATATGTACTCTAGCTCAGGTCACTGTTCATTGCTAGAACAGTGGGACTTAAATTTTAATAGGCATATGAGTCATAGGAACATTAGATCAACATACAAACTTCGATTCAGTGTAATAGGGTGAGACTGGTCTTGAAATACTGTATAGCTAATTTTCCTATGATGGCATGAATTATTCTGCCCCATGAACCGTACTCTGCGGGTAAAAATCTAGAACATGTCTCAATTTGTCAGACTAACATTAGCTCTTGTTACAGATTTCTTATTAAATGTGGTATGATAGAAGCCTTATATCCAAACAATGTATTATAAGATGTGCATAATCATCATTTTATAATCAGCCCACCACCTGTTCTTATAAATAAAGTTTTACTGGAACATAGATATCCACCCTCATTCAGACACTGTCCAGAGTTGCTGTTGTGCTACAGTGTCAGAGTTAATTAGTTGCCACAGATACCATATGGCTCACAGAGCCTAAAATATTTACCATCTGGCCTTTTACAGAATATGTTTGGTGATCTCTGCCCTATAAGTTTGAAGACATGTTTTCTAAGTATCTCTCTAGTTTTGAAGTACTCACCTAAGCTGCCTTTAATTCTAAACAATGCAAATTTCCAATATATTAATTACATAGGACATAAACTCCTTCTAAATTCTTTGGTTAGAAAAAGGAGTAGGCTTGCCCACAAAATAGGGTCCATGTAATCTAACCAGGTAGGAAGATCTAGGGAGAATCACATGAATTTTTCAGCACATGCAAAGCCCCTCAGGTAATCTATAATCTTGATGTTGACTACAACTGCTACTTAACTACCTTGCTGGTTTGGAGTCAATCCAAGCCAAGGCAGTGTTGTACTATGGATGTAAGGTGCTTCTCACCCATCCTGAAATCCAGACTAGACTTTGTGGTTTGGCCCATGTTGCTGGACAAAAACCCAATCCTCCTGAGAATACTTGCTTCAAATCAACTTAATGTGTATTCCAATAGACAGAGATGTAAGGACATCAAAAGTCAAAGGATATAAATCCTTGCTAAATATTCAAGGAGTTTTATCTGTGCCAGAAAATATGTATTATTATGATGATTGATATTATTATTATTACTATTATTACTATTATATTCTCTTAGCCTTCCATGCTGATATGAATGGCAGATATATTAATCAAAAGTAAATAAATAAGAATATATTAAGGAAGGACAAAGGTATAAGGAAAGTCCCCCTAAGTGTTTAGTACAAGGAAAATCCAATGCCTTCCGAAAATTAAACAATAAGCTCAACAGAAAATGAATCAGAGTTTAAATACTGGACGTCATCTCTCGGACTCACAGCAGTTGTGCTTGTCTACAGAAGACCTGTACAAGGCCAAGCCAGGGAACGTTCTAGCATAGAGTAGAAGGTGTGCTTGATCCCTACCCCTGACTGGGATGCTATGGAAAGTTGATGGCTTCAGGGGAAGGGAAAATCAGTTTTCTTTAAAAGTGTGGGCCCTGATAGGGTAGCGTGGCTGACTCCATACTGCAAAGTATATAGAGAGCCCAAATTGAGGTCAATATGTTTATTTTTAAAAATGAAAGAGAAAATGAAATTGAGCAGGCAGGAGGTGGCTGTGGCTATGGGAGGATTAGTAGGAGGAATTGGAATGAACATAACAAAAATAATTTGTATGAAATTATCAAGGAATTACTTAAATTTTGTTTAAAGATTCTGAAGAGCTCACCAATATCTGTAAAATTTGATACTAACCCAAGATGAAAGTTTTAGTAGCACATTTAAAGGGGGAAAATATGTCCAGTAATACATGGGCTGCTCAATAACACATGGCCAACAGAAAAGGTAAGACAAGACAGCTTAAAAATGGTGATGTCATCTTTGACTAAATCAAAGATTGGTTACTCAGTTATCTTTTAGGAATTTTTTTCCTTTCTCTTCTCCTTCTGTATCTGACTTCCTCTTTCCCTTAATCCCATGCCTCTTTCACCTATCACTTCCCTCCTCTGTCTTATTACCTTTTATCCCTTTCACAAATAAGTGTCAAGTATATATTTTGCATTATACTGTTGTAATATAGTTTAAGAATGCAATGTTAAAAAAAAATTAGTCTCTGCTCTCAGGAAGTGGAGGAGTCTAGTGGAGAAGAGAGGTATTAATAAAATAGTAGTACATATAAATACATAATTTCTATAAGTAATGCATGTGCTATTCCTCTGAACTAACACAACCTACAAATAAAAATCCTACCTTGGAGCTTTGCATTTGACGTCCCTCCCATGTGGAGTAATTTCTCCCACCTTTGTTCCTCCAGTTCTCTGTGTAGACCTCTTTTTATCAGCATCACCT
This sequence comes from Montemys delectorum, assembly GCA_019843815.1. NCBI lineage: Eukaryota > Metazoa > Chordata > Mammalia > Rodentia > Muridae > Montemys > Montemys delectorum. The sequence goes on along the minus strand of JADRCD010200305.1, from coordinate 4,070 downwards.
TGCCTGATAATCCTGGATATAAAGGACCAGCTTTTTCCAACCTCACTTCCATTGTACCACTGATAGTTTCTCCTTTACAATGATCACATGCCAACACATACATAGACACTTATAGGACAGAAATATTTTGTGTGTTTGTTCTTCCATATTTTGCAACACCCTTCATGGAAGGCTAAAAATTAAGCACTATGAGGCAATGGCCTATGTTTTTCTCACTGGTATGCTAAACCTGAGGTACCATAGCAGGCATTGATACATGTTTATTAAAATTATAAACTCCAGATGTTATGAAAAATGTAGTGGAAACTTGAGAGCAGTTAACTTGTCTAAGGAACAGACAGAGAAGCAGGGAGAAAGAGCTGGGGAGAGGGGGAAAGCAAGCTGGAGGCTGAACACAGGAAGTAAAATCATTGTTCCTCTCTCTGCAACAAATTCTTTTTTTTTTTTTTTAAATTTTAAGAGCAATTCAAAGTCCCTAAAGGCTTTAATCTAAAAGATGAGATACTCAGATTTACATTTTCAAATGTCGTCATTATAGCTACTTATTGAGTAGTGGATCAAAGCTATCAGCAAGATGCCAGGAAGCATTGGAATCAGTTAACAAACTACGCAGACTCTGATTCCATCCTCACCAACTCTTTTTTGATTAGATTTGGGCTTTCCAGAATTTGACAAAGAGGGAGTATGACATGTGCTTTCTAATGCAAAAGAAATGTGAATCAATAGAAAGAAGTAAATGTATATTTCATGTTCCTGTCAGTCTCTTCGAACCCATTCTCAGAGACCCTCTTCTGAGACAGATCCTGCTTTTGTGAGTTGGCAAGAAACTTTGTAAAGCAGGAAGGCTGAGAGCCATTTGCTGGGCCTCAACCAATAGGCCAAGGGAAATCTTCATATTGATGTCCATTGGCAGCTCATCAGCTACCCTTCCCTGGTGAATCCCTGTGGAGTACTGTTGCCATGCCTTAAAGATCGCACTGGCCGAGCTGGAGCCGTTGGAGTAAACTGTTGCTATTTGGACCCGGGGGAGTACCCACCAGTGGCCTGATTCCACGTCAATGCGTAGTAGCCTATGACTGTGTGAAACGTGGTATGGGCTCATGGGCGGTCCTACGAAAGGTATATAGTCAGACTCCTGGTGGGGCTCGGGGCCACTCTGCTGTAACCATTAAGCAAGACATTCCTGAGTAAACTGTTGCTGGAAGGTGTGGTGTGCTGGTCCTTCTTCTCTGTCGGTCAGGGTGTCGGCCCCGCGCAAATCCCCAACACTAAAGCCTGTCTATCCCCCATTCAAGTCTTTGAGCTCATTGAACAGAAACCAATGGCTTCATTCTAAACAATGCCTTTTAGGTCTCCAGTGCAACTCTTATCCAGTAAGAAGCTCAACTTATTACTAGGGATATAGGTAAGGTACTTACTGAGCAAGCATGAGGCTCTGAATGCTGATCTTCAATACTCATGTAAAAGCCCATCAGGGTGGCTAGTACCCACATGTGGGGCGGTAGTCTGTGCAGACGACCTGGTCCCAATTAAGTAAGAGGTCTGGAACACTGGAGACCCGGTGGGTGGTAAGTTCTGCCTGCATGGGACAGAAAATGTTCGACCATGCCTCCTGGGTCCCTGGCTCCTGGTTCAGTCACAGCTGCCCACAGGCTCCCGCAGGAGAGGTGTGTGATATAGGTAACATTAGCAGCACCAAGACTTCTTACATGCAAATAAAGATTCCCCAAACTCTCAGCCCAAACCAATGAGAAATACCTGCTATGGAAATCTGAATCATCCACAAAACTGTATATAAATCCTATCCAGGAAATTAAAGGTGTGCTCGAAAGATCTACTCCATCATCTGAGCCTTTGTTCTAAGAGCTGTAACACTTGGAGAAGAGGTCTGCTCTCCCAAAACATGGCTTGAAACTGTACTGCACTCCTCACTGGCTAGTTGGCCTCTCTTCAAGCCAGCCAGACCCGACTCAGTGCAGGGTGGTACAGAGCAACTGAGTGTCCTGGAAGACATGGCAGAGATGGAGGTGAAGCCCAACTGCAGCAGCAGACACAAGGCAGAAGCAACTTCCCTTCGAGGGAGCTCTCACACCAGGCCGGGCCAGAGATCTCCGTGGAAAGCCTCTGGCACACAAGCCCACACCCTCAACTTTAGCATTAGAGAGAGGCTGAGATTAGAGGCTTCTGAGGACTCCCAGGCTACTCCAGCTATACTGGCAAGCTTCAGATTCAGAGAAAAGACCTGTCTTAGAAAATAAAATACAGAGAGCAACAGAATATAATAAATGCCAACATCTGACGACCACATGCCTTTGTGTGCTCCTGTGCACACATATGCATAGATGTATTGCAGATTAGCTGACTGCTAGCTTTGAACAGTAAGCAACCTATTTGAAATGATTATTAGTTTGGGTAATAATAAAGGTGACCAGGCACTTATAGGTCACTCTGAGATTCTGGGAAACTCACTTAAAAGAAATTGTGTGCTGACAAAATGGGTATAAAATCACTGAGTCAACCATACTAGGAATGGATGAGTGGAAAGGGACTTCCTAACAATGAAGTACCAACAAGGATCTGAAAGTAAACAAATGATGGCTTAGGGCAGTTCTTTTCAACCAGGTTTCTTGACCTGGCATGTGATTAGCTAATGCAAAACTGCTTATGTATGGCTATAAACCTGGGCAAAGCAAGGACACAGTTCTCTCCATAAACAAAGCAGAACAACATTGTCTAATGGCATCTTAACAATCCTCCATATTTACCATCTTCTCTATGAAGACTAGCACTTCAATGAAGAATGAGTGTTAAAAATCATTAATTCTACCTTCAGCTTTCCTATTAACAAGCTATGGCATGTTGGAAAGATCCCAGAACCATACGCGAGTTTTAACTGTTCCATTATTCCATAGCTTTTGCTTCTTTATACAATGTGAGGCTCCATGGG
>JADRCD010200304.1:0-17649 GCA_019843815.1 Montemys delectorum | reverse complement strand
CTTCCCAAACCCCCAAACCTAACATGAACCAGTCAGAATCCTCCATTGCTCAGGCACCAGCCTGCTCTTCCCAGCATCCTCCTCTCCTGAAAATGGCCACACCACTGCCTTCCTTGCTCAAGCCGGGAACTGAAGCGCTGCCCTCGATCAGCCTCTGCCGCACACACAGCCAGCCCACCTGAAGTACCCTGTCTCTAAATAATAGCCTCAAGAATTAGGGCCCCACTACTTCTCAGTATATAGTCAGTCCTCAAAATCCTCTGGCGGCTCTATCACACTCAGAATAAAGCCCAAAGGCCTGTCCCAGCTTGCTAGGTCCCAGGCCTGCTCCTTTCACCCAGCCCTCTATTTTCCATTCCCCTTGTCAAAGCCATGTGAGCTGTCCCTGGGTACCTCAAAAGCTGTGAGGCCTTTGCACTTTGCACTGACAGCTTATTGTCCTAACAGGCAAGCAGAGTCTCTCCGCAGCCCACATTCCTGCCCCCACCCCCACCCTGTGCCATCTGTTCCCCAGCCGGCTGCACTGGTCTGCACTTCCTTGGCAGGAAAGCCCGAGGGAGCCATGGCAGACTGAGCTGGATGTTCAGGACTGGCTGGGGCTCTGGCCATAGGTAGGCATGGGCACTACCGCTTTCTGTTCTCGCAAAGTGAATTTTGTCATACCATCTCACAGATGATGTCCTGATCTTAATAGAAATCCGACCACATAATGGAGTTTTAATATTGTTGACTACCGCCAGCAACCAAGGCTGTCTGCCAGCTTCCTCCTGGTTACTCACCTGCCTGAGGGATCAGGATCCCCTTGGGGAGACAGTTCTAACCAGCTATTCCCTCTGCCCTTCTGAACTGCAGAATCTCCATTTTCCTTCCATGTGGGGGCCACCTCAGACACACAGGCTTGGTGGGAGTCTTCTTGGAAGCACCCCCATTCCAGTAGACCACGTTCTCACCTGAGCCTCTCTCCTGTCTAACACTGTGTGGTCAGTGAGTGGGCCTAGTTGCAGACGTTCTGTGTGGGAGACCCTGAGCTGCTGGAACTAAGGCACTTAGCAGGGGCCTTTACTAGAATTTCTTGCCCTCTAGTTTCCCCATCTGAGAAATGAAGACCTTGGTGCCACTCAGCAGGAGGAGCTAGGAGGCACGGCAGTAGCCAGGAGTAGCCTGTGAACCTTTGGTAGTGACACTGAAAGCTGAGGTGAAGGAAGGGAGCTGTGGGCTTTAACTTTCCAACTAGCCTCAGATAAGGCGTGGGGAGAGGCAGGTGTTAGGGGTCAAATAACCAACTAGAGACCAAAGGCATTCCCTCTCTCCCTCTCCCTCTCCCTCTCCCTCTCCCTCTCTCTCTCTCCCTCTCTCTCCCTCTCTCTCTCTCCCTCTCTCTCTCTGTCTCTGTCTCTCTGTCTTCTGTCTCTCTGTCTCTCTCTGTCTCTCTCTGTCTCTCTCTCTCTCTCTGTCTCTCTCTCTCTGTCTCTCTCTCTCTCTCTCTCTCTCTCTCTCATTTTTCAAGACAGGGTTTCTCTATGTACCCTTCACCATCCTGGAACTCAAACTCAGAGAGCCTCTCTGCCTCCCGAGTGCTGGGATTAAAGGTTACACCACCATCACCCGGGACAGAAGACCTCCCAAGGCTAAGGCTACCATGCCCTGTGCTGTAGAATACTATCATCTTCCAAGCAGAAGCATCTTCATTAGCATGCCTGTGACTACCTGCAAGCGATCCTCAAGATGAGGTCGCTATTTTCTCATTAAAAAAAAAAAAAAAAAAAAAAATGAGCAGGTGGGGAAGAGCACAGACTGTCACCTGGGATTCCAGACACTGCCTCCTCCAGCCCTCTCCCAGGTGAAATGTAATGCTGCCAGACTAGCTGCACACGTTCTCAGTCTTGGGAGGTAATAGCATGGCTTCTCAACCTGTGGGTCATGACCCCTTCAGGGTAGCATACCAGATATTTACATCAGGGTCAGGGTTCACAACAGTAGCAAAACGACAGTTTATGAAGTAGCAATGAAATCATTTTATGGTTGGGGGTCACCATCACATAAAGAACTGTATGAAAGGGTCACAGCATTAGGGAGGTTGAGAAGTGCTGGTCAAGAGTATGAAAGGGTAACCGAGGAGAGTGGCCTGTATAAGGAGTCACGGGGAGGACACCCTCTAAGCTGGGGGGGACACTGGTGACTTTAATGGAATTGTCCCTTTAGTCTGTTGCTGATGCCTATTGGTGTTTACATAACCCCAGGAAAGGTTCACTTGCTATCCAAGATTGGATATTCACTCCAAGCTACCTCCACAAGTCAGCCCTACCATGACTGCTTCTACCACCTTGAGCCTCAGCCTCGTCACTTGTCCAGTGAGGATCCTTGACCCAATCCTAACAGTCAATCAGTGGTGCCTCGAAGCCACCCTGAAGGAACGACAGATCCGTGGGTGTGAGACAGCGGTATCTTCAGAACAGCAACTCTCTAAAGAAAGACAAGACAGGCCTGCATTTCAGATGACGTTTTAGGCAGAGGGTCCCATCTCAGTCACACGAGGCTGGCTACGGCTGCTATTCCCTGCTATTGGGTTGGAGTGGCAGTACCCATCTTTGGAGCAAGCAGGCTTTATCAGAAACTGCCTTTCTGCCCTGGTTGCTCTTCTGCCTCAGGCTGTGGAATCTTGGCAGTTTCCTTCTCACACACTCTGAGCACATACACAGCAACCCGCCACCACCCACTGTAGAGCGGAGGCAGCTGCTAGGCCTCCATGCTGGAACCAAAATTGAATGAGCGTTTTAACAATGTCGCCTCCCGCTGACAGCTCCTAATTGCATGTTGAAGCCATGTGATGGAGCCCAAGTTACACTAATTATGTCATTACCCTAATTAAGTAAATACTGTATGTGCTAATTGGCTGAAATCTCTTCATGGGGATGGGCACTGGGAGAGGAGCCCCGTATCGCCTGGGGTTTGATGAGGGTGCTCTGGAGGTAATACACAGAGGTCATAGACCTTCCCAGGGGTCACCTGGTGAAATTCAGGAAGGACCTTGGATGGGAGCTCTGGACAGGTATGCTTACATGGGCTCTGGGAAAAAGTACTGACCAAGTCACCAAAGACCCACCCTGGCTTACCCTGACCCCAACAAGCTAGTAGTCATGAGCTAGCCTTTTCTTTCAATAGGGTCCCTTTGTTGCCCCCCACCCCTGTTGGGGTTCATAAGTCCAGGACAGGCTCATGAACATTCTGGGCATAAGAGGCATCAGGGGAAACCAATATCTAGACAGGACCAAGACAGCCATTAACTAGCATCCATCTTTGAGATCCAGTTAGCCTGGGAAGCAAGAATGAATTAAGTTGCTGACCAAGCCAAAGACCAGTTGCTAGAGATAAAAACCAATGTGTATTAGCAAAAGAATGACCAGGACCACCACTTCCAGGAAGGCACGTGAAGTGGTGTGTTCTGAAGAAGTCTAGAGGGTTTCTGGAAGGAGCCAGCCTTTACTTACAAGACAGGGAGAAAATCAGAACACAAGAAGTTAGATCGTCTTTGAGCAGTGATTCCTAAATATGAAACTCCTGTTGTTGTTGTTGTTGTTGTTGTTGTTGTTACTATTATTATTAGTGTGTGTGTATGTGTGTGTGTATGTGTGTGCGCTTGAGCTCGAGCACACACATGAGTGCACACACTCCTGCAAGAATGTCAGAAGACAACTTGTAGAAGTTGGTTTTCTCCTTCTACCACATATGTCTCAGGGATCACAGGTTGTCAAGCTTGGTGGCAAATGCCTTTTCCACTGACCCATTCCAATGACTCCAATACAAAACTTCTTTGGCTAGGAACTGGAAGCAGCCATCTGAAGTAAGGGGACATTGGAGATGTGACAAGAATGTTACCCCTGAAGCCAAGGATGGTGTGGTACATGCTATAAGACTGCCTATAATCCCAGTACTCAGGGGACCTAAGACAGTTTAGGCTACATAAGAAAACCTTGTCTCGACAGGCGGTGGTGGCGCTCACCTTTAGTCCCAGCACTTGGGAGGCAAAGGCAGGCGGATTTCTGAGTTCGAGGCCAGCCTGGTCTACACAGTGAGTTCCAGGACAGCCAGGGCTATACAGAGAAACCTTGTCTAGAAAAACCAAAAAAGAAAAAAAAAAAAAAAAGCCATGCCAAAAACCCAAGACCTAAGTCCCCATACAGCCCCCTCCCCCTATATGAGCTTGGACCAACTGCCAAGTGGCCCCTATGCCTGCCCCATCTTTCATGGAGTTGTGGAAAGTGTCCCAGAGTTAGGGGCCCAGGCAGGCCTCCAGCAGCTTCCCTCCCACCTCAGGGCTAGACAATATCTGTCTCCCAAGTGTGCCCAAGTGTGCCTTGGCATGACCATTCACTCTCACTGCTCCACTCGCCTGCCTGCCTGCCTGCTTGCCTGCCTGCCTGCCACGTCTCTCTGCAAACATATGCTACCGCTCCACACCCAGCAAATACCACATGCTCGCTTTTTAGTGGGCAAATCTCCTTCCTACTCCCTCACTTCCTTCCCAGGCCTGCAGCCCAGCACTGCCCACCCTTCCCATTGGGTCTCAGGATCCCAGTAGGTGACATCCACTCATTCATTCACTGCCTATACAGACATTCATTCATTCTACACAACATGATCTGGGCTTCACTGCTCTGGCTCCATTAATAAAAGACAAGTCATTGAGCCAGCCTTTCAAAAGCAGGAAAGTTATGTCTATAACTGGAGTGGGACTAGGAGGATGAGTAAATCCATGGATGACAAATAGACAAAGAAAAGAAAACGGAGCAGAATACTAGTAATAGTTGAATAGTAAGAATAGGTAAGGGCTGGAGAGATAGCTCAATGGTTAAGGGCACTGGCTGCTCTTGCAAAGGACTCAGGTTTGGTTCCCAGTCTTCCTATGACAGCTCAGAGCCATCGGCAACTCCAGTTCTAAGGATCTACTACCTTACCCTCTTCTGACCTCCACTGACATCAGTCTCACATGAGGTCCACAGACATACATGTCATAAAAAAAAAAAAAATCAAAAGTTTTAAAAAAAAAAAGTTGACTAAACACAATGCCTTGTGTCTGTAATGCCAGCACTGGAGAAGCTGAGGCAGAAGGATTACTGCGAGTTCAAGGCCAGCCTCAGTTATATGGAAAGTACCAGCAAAGACTGGACTAGAGAGTGTGACCCTGTCTCAAAAAAAAAAGTTAAATAGATAAATATATACCCCCCAAGGGCATGTGGGTGTCACAGTCATACTGTTCTTATTCTGGTAACGTTTTTTAAAGTTCAAAAGCATTTGTAAGTAAAATAAGTAGCAGGCATAGCTGTGTTTGTGCCTGTAGGCTATGGCAGGGGGATTGCACATCCACCCTGGGATGCATGCATATGGGTTCCCAGGCCAGCCTAACTACTAAGCAAGTTCCTATCTCCAATAATAACAATGGTGAAGGAGGAAGAGGAAGGGAGGAGGGGGAGGAGGGAGAGGAGGAGGGAGAGGAAGAGGAGGGGGAAAAGGGGGAAGAGGGAGAGGAGGAGGGAGAGGAGGAGGGGGAAGAGGAGGGAGAGGAGGAAGAGAAGAGACAAGCAGCCGGAGAAGAGGCTCAGTAGGTAAAGCGATTGTTGGACAAGCATGAAGACCAGAATTCAGATCCCCAGCATCCAAGTTAAAGCCAGATGTGGCTATGAGCCTATAATCCCTGAAACTGGGAGGCAGAGACAGGCGAATCCTAGGGAGTTACTGGCCAAGTCAAAAACATGAGGTTCTGTGAGAGCATCTCAAAAAAAAAAACTGGTGAGGAAGCCACTGAAAAACACCTGCCATAGTCAGCCCCTGCCCATATGCACCCACATGGATGAGAGCATCCCTGCACACATGCACACATACATGTAGCACACACAAGAACCAAGGATGTAGTTCAATGGTAACATGCTTGCCTATCGTGTGCAAGACTATGAGTGCAGCCCTAATGTTGTTGTTGTTGTTGTTGCTGCTGCTGTTGTTGCTGCTGTTTTTGAAGTAGTAAGAAAGGGAAAGGAGCCCTCTCTTTTGTCGGAGCTCCAGGCTTCAGGAGACGACTTTTCTGGCAGCCAGATGATGTGACCCTGCAGGTAGGCGCTTGAGAGTTTAATCTTCCCACAACCATCAACCACCACCATAACATCACACAAGCCCATATTGCATCCCCTTCCTCAAAAAAAAAAAAAAATGACTATGAGGAACCTCAGGGTGGACAAGAAGTGAGCTTTCTTTGGTGGAAGGGCAGCTGGAGCTTCTGCACTTCAGAGCCTGAGAGGAGCCGCCTGTCCACTCCTAGGTGCTACCTACGTGCCCCCTCTTTCCTCCCCCAGCACTTCCTCTGCCACACCTGCTCTGGCAGCCAAGGCCACTTTCCCAAGCAGCGAGTGCCCTTGGCAGCAAGAGGCTATCAGTTCACCTTTCTGCAACAGGCAGTCCAGGAAGTCCATGGAGTGGGTGGGTGGGAGGGAGGCCTCTGCTTTGGGAGGGTCTGTGAGGTAATGCTCTGTCTCCACTCCTTTACTGCCTCTTTTCTTGCTTGGGTCCCCCACCACCGTGCTTCCTCCATATGCCCACCATCCTCTCTTTCTTCCTTGGGGCCCGTCGGACCCCCCCCCCCCACTGACTCCTCCCACTCTCCAACATAGGCAGTAGCACCGGGATCCTGATGTGTGGCCGGTTGTGGAGTCTGGCTTAGGGTGTTCAGGGCTCTCAAGGAAAGGAAGCCCTGCCTGTTCCCCCCAGCCCCTGGACCTTGAGGGGCCACTCTAGCCTTGACAGCACCTGTGAACCTGCTGTGGATTCAGGACACTCCTCTGTGTACTCAGGGCTGGTGCACCTGCGGTCAGCAGGGGTCCTACTCCTCCCCTCAGACACCTTTGTTCTCTTGTCTTTGTGGCTGGCCCTGGCCTCCCAAGCCAGCCCACCAGCCCTTATCCTTTGCCTAGCAGGTCCCTCTCCCAGCCACCCGCCCCCACTTCTTGCTTAGCTTTGTACCCATTCAAGTCTCAGATCAGAACCTGGCATGGGATGGGGTGGGACCCCTCCGCTCGCTGCAGCCCTTCCTCCCCCAATGCTCCCTCTTCTGCCCACATCCCCTCATTTGCCCCAATCCCCTCACCCAGCCCTTGCTCCCCGCCCCTCTCTCCTCTCGGCCTGACCCCCTCCCGATTTCCTCTTCCCTCCTTTCTTGGCCCTCCAGTTCGGGGAGTCGGGCTCTCTCTCGGCAGGGGCAGTGGCAGCTCGTTATCCTCCCCTCTTTCCTCACCCTCTCCCTTCTCTCTTCCCCCTCCAGCCTCCACTCCTCAGTCCTCGCCTGCTCACTCACCCTCTCCCTCTCCCGCTGCCCCCCCCCCTCTTTCTCCCCCACCTCTTTGTTTCAGCTGAGAACCGGCTCCTCGGGACAGTTCCCACACTGCAGTGCCTCTGGTGAGGAGACAGCGCCACTGAGGTAAGCTGGGGGTTCGGGGACACACGCACGGGGCAGCCGAAGCCCTGGGGGCGGACAGGTTGGGGACAGTGGGCAGCCCGGGTCACATCACTTCTCTACCCAGGACAACGGAAGCAGCAGAGTGCTAGCCGCAGGTCAGCAAGAGCAGGGTGGAGGGAAAAGGATAGCAGGAACTGGAAGGTTGTCCCTGTCCTGGTACCCAGCTTATGCTGATGGCCCACGGCTGAGGGGGACCCCCTGGGAGAGTGAAGGAGGAGGCTGGGACACGGGACCAGCCCACCCTTGAAGGTTTGAGTCTACGCCCAGTCCTCCCTGCCTCTAGCTAGGCGGCGGCTAGATTGTCAGAGGGCATCAGCCACACTGACCGCATTGTGACCCTCCCAAGTGCCGGTCGCTCGGGGGCAGAGGGTGGGGGGCATTGGTTATAGTTCGGCACAGACTGGGGCTGGGGCGTTCCTACTGCCCAGGTGGAGGAGGCGGGGCCGAGCTCTCTCCCCTATCACCAGCTCCCGGGTTTCCTCCAAGCTACCGACCCCCCGAGACTCACAAAGCCATAGGAGATGGGGCATCCTTCCCTTCTCTGCAGGTCTTTGACTAGCTCCCGCCCAGCCCTGGTACCCAGGACAATATCCCTGGTGTTAGAGGCCAGGGAACAGATATTCCTGCAATTGGCTCCCTGGAACTGGGAGGGACAGAAAGGTATCCTCGCTCTATAGGAGAGATAGGGTAAGGAGGTGGAATGCAGGTAGAGCACTCTGGCTCTTGAGTGCACTACACTTGCACTTTCTGGGACAAACTGGAGCTATCAGAAGATGCTGGGAGGTGAGCGGAGGGAATGAAAGGGACAGGAGCAGAGCTACCTGGCCCCTCTCAGCTGAGCTGGAGGCAGGGCTGGCTCTGACTGGGACCAGGACTGAAAAGCTCATAGTCCCAAGAGCTCTGCTGATTGCAGGAGCGCCAGAAAAGCCTAGGAGAGTAGTGACCCACGGGGGACCTTCCCAATGGGGTGCATGCTCAAGCTGCCAGTGTGGGGTAGGACCAGACCCTCGAGCTCTCCAAACCACCTAGTACCAGAAATCTCTCCAAACCACCTAGTACCAGAAATGGACCAGATCATGGGAGTGGATTTAATTCCCTAAGTTGTAGTTATTAAGGGTGGTGGCCTAAGGACTGGGGACCTAGCGTACACATTTACAGAGGCCAATTCTCCCTCACCTTTGGCCAGAACTTCATTTTAGTAAAGCAACAGCTCCTGCCACTGACCCTAGCCGCCCCCACCCCCCACCCCCAGATGGAGCTGGTATAGCTGCTCTAGAACCAAATATTCACCTTTCAACCTACACCCTCCAGCCACTACAGGGCAGCCTGAGCCAGAGGAGAGAGGGCCAGCAAAGCCTTAGGATTGGCACTCCTGGTTATCTAGGATGCTTGTTCCTTAGGCACTCCTGCCTCTCAGAGAAAACCATCCCTCCCAGGCTAGGCCAGCTCTATACAGCTCCATATCACATGGAAGTCTACCTAAGCCATTGGGCGTCTGGGCTTACCCCTTCACCCACAGGCACAACTCATGGCTCCCCAAGTATACCCCAAATCCTCTACCCCAGCCTGGGCCCAGGCCAGTTGTCCTACTCCCTAGTCTGGCCCTACGTTCCTCATATTTGAGCCAAACTCAGAGAGAGACAGGCTTCCTTGCCTCTTTTTTCCCCCTGAAACATTAGGGGGCCATCTTGCTACTAAAGAGGAGCAGTTAACTCCAGCTCCAGCTAGTCCCCCCTCCGCCCAGCTTCTGGACACCCCCCCCCCCATAACTTAATCCCATCCTTAACTGGAGGTGTAGCTCAGTGACAAATACTCCCAGACACACAGAGAGTAAGAAAGAGGGACTTGAGATGGGACCCGGTCGGTAGAGTGCTCAGCTATCGTTCACGAAGCCCTAGGTTTGGTCTCCAACACCACATAAAACTGTGATGAAGGTTCACATCTGTATTCCCAGTACTCATGAGATAGAGAAAGGGGGATAAAGAAATTCAGTCATCCTTGCCTATATCTCAAGTTGGAGGCCAACCTGGGCTATCTGAGAGACTAGCTTTAAAACAAACAAACAAAGACAGCTAATGCCACTCTAATGTCAAAAGGACACAGGTGGCAAGTAGCTTGCTTGGCTTCTAGCCATGAACACCAGTGTCCTGCTGGTTCTCTAAACCAAGATCTCTTTACAGTTATCTCTGGATGATACTAATAGCTGGGATTTTTTAAAAAGAGTCTTATCTATTTTTAAAAACTTAATTTTTTTAAAATTTTGTGTGGATAAGTGGTTTGCCTGCATGTATGTATGTATGTATGTATGTATGTATGTATGTATGTGCCTGGTGCTCTCGGAGACCAGAAGAGAGTGTTGGATCCTGGAACTGTAATTATAGACAGTTGTAAACTCCTGTGCTGGGGCTGGGAACTGAGCTCAGGTCCTCTGAAAGAGCAGCTGTCTCTCCAGCTCCTTCTATTAGCCCTATTTTTTTTTCCTTCTCTCCCTGTGCTTCCTATTTGCATGGACCTTTCTCATAGAGATTCATCTGGTGCTGATAACCTCAGCCCACCAGACGTGAGCAGGGCACAGTCGACATCGAGAGGAGGAGGAAGGACGGTAACAAGGCAGGGCAAGGACCTAGGACCTGGGACCGGATTCCCACTCTAATGTGCCTTCTAGGCCACTTAGGTACCACTCTGGGGAGATCTTACATGACCACAAACTCCCCATTCCTGCTAATGGATACACTAACTAACTGTCCAGCCTCTCCACCTCCCATATCCTCATGGCACCAATGGCATTCCCAGGGATAGAGGGGTTCACTTATTCCCAAGGATGTTTGAACCTGGGCTTTCATCCTGATTCCAAAGTGGGCATCTAAAGAGTTGCCAATGAACTGGGTGTGGCAGAACCTTTAGTCCCAGCATGTGAGAGACAGAGGCAGATGGACTTCTTTGAATTGAAAGCCAGACAGGGCTACACAGTGACCCTGTCTCAAAAATAAATAAATAAAAATAGAACAGAGTTGCCAATGCTTAAATGAAGGCAAAGGCTACAGGGCTGGGACCATAAGGAACTTGTAAAGGTGAGAATAAGAGGGAAGGGAGGAGTGAGAAAGAGAGAGAGGGAGAGAAGGAGGGAGGTGAGGAGAAAGGGAGAGAGGGAAGGGAGGAGTGAGAAAGAGAGAGAGGGAGGGAAGGAGGGAGGTGAGGAGAGAGGGAGGGAAGGGAGGAGGGAGACAGAGGGAGGGAGGGAGGGAAGGAGGGAAAGGAGGAGGGAGGGAAAGAAGGGAGGGAGGGAAGGAGGGAGAGAGGAGAGGAGGAAGGAGGGAGAGAGGGAGGGAGGGGAAGAGAGAGGGGAGGGAAGAGGGAGGGAGGGATGGAGGGAGGGAGGGAGGGGCCCTTTGCCATCCTGCCTCTGCTAGCCATTAAGGTCTCCTTGCCCACCATGTTCCACAATATTCCTGAAATTCTAACTACAGCAAATCACCTACACCTTGGAATGGAGCAGAGTGGTGTGGAGATCCACTTGGTAACTAGTTGGAGGTTGCACTGGACACATACCCCTACACATACACACTCAGGTGTGTACACACATTTATGTAGATGCCCCCCATTCACACTCATGGAGTCTCCTGTTAAACCACTCCACACACTGCTTCTCCAGACAACAAAGAGACCAGCAAATCTGCTTTACAGATCCCCAAAGAGGCTGAGTATGGTCGAACCACCATCCTCAAACCACTGAAGGCAACACAGAAAGCAAAGGCACTTCCCTAATGCTGCTTGTGCCTTGGGCTGGCCCCCATGGTATCTGAGCCCCAAGGGGCAGTGGGGAATGTATATAAAAGAGCCCAAACCAGGCTCTCATCCTTGGTCTGTGACTGGCTTGCTCTATAGTCCCTGATAAGCCATGGTCTCTAATTCTCCAGCCATAGGATAAATGGGTTTAGCTAAGCTAACCCCAAAAGGCTCTCCAGACCCACAGCTCATGCTAAATGAGAAGGCTTCAATGTGAAGGAGGGCTGAGCACCCTTACAGCAAAATCCTCAAGCCATGATGCATTAGCACATGAAGACAAAATGAGGATTTGGACAGCAAGAACCTGAGTTGGGAGAAATGGCCGCTAAGAGCCAAAGAAGGGCAGTGTCTCTAACAATCCATAATTAGTACGGCACATGTGCATTTAGCCATTCATCTATTTTATTTTTCAGTGCTGGGAACTAAACCAAGGGCTTCATACATGCTAGAATAGTAAGTACTGACTACATTCCCAGCCTGTTGTTGTTGTTGTTGTTGTTGTTGTTGTTGTTGTTGTTGTTGAGACAGGGTTTCTCTGTGTAGCCCTGGATGTCCTGAATCTCACTCTGTAGACCAGGCTGGCCTCGAACTCTCAGAGATCCGCTTGCTTCTACCTCCCCAGTGCTGGGATTAAAGGCTTATGCCACCACTGCCTGGTCCTTTTAAAATGGGATCTCTCCTAATTGCCTAGGCTGGCTTTCAGGCTAGCCATGAACTCTGTCCTCCTGCCTCTCACATACCTGGGATGATAGGCCAGTGTACCAGGCCTGGCTATATAATTGATATTGATAGAGAGAAAAAAAAACAGCCTTATTGAGCTCTAACTGTGAGGAATTTGCATATTTTTATCATACAGACTGACCAAATATATAGGTGAGCAAATACAAAAGGTTATGCCCACAAAATGTCTGCTCTAATGGGGCTTAATTCAGACCCTGGCCCTCAGACTCTAAAGCATAGGTACAGGAAAGGCAGACAAGGAGAGCCTCCAGCAAGACTCTACCTATATGCCAAGCCCTCAGCTGGCAATGGTGTCAGTAAGTCCCCACGAGCAACCCTACTCTGAAAAGCACCAGTGGGTACACTATGGACGCATTCTGACACCAGTGTCCACTGCTCATGTGTTCACCACACAGAGACACTAAGGATGTAGCTGAAAAACTCTTCTCTCAAAGCTCTTGGCTGCAACTCAATGTCCAATGGGAATACATTCCCAAGGGTCAAGGCCACAGGGACAGAGCCACTCCTAAAGGATACCAGAACACCACTGTAAAAACAAAATCTCCTGAGTCTCTGACCCTGTGCACAAGAACAGAAGGAAAGAAAATGGTACAAACCACTCCACTTCCCTAAACCTATCTGGTCCTCAGAGCTGGCTTACCTTGCTTACCTCCTTCTCAGTCTGAGGAACACACAGGAGCCAGGTCTGCAAGCCAGGACCCAACTGCTAGCTAGACTGTCCAGAGCCCAGTGGAGATGGGAGGCCCTTCCCAGGACACATCAGCTCTGACCTAGAGCCCCTCACACCCTCACGATGGAAGAAGGGCCCACAGGGGCTGCCCCAGGCCTCACTGTTCTCTATGGCTTTTTATTCCTATGTGATTCTATTGCTCGCTCATATAGGGATTGGAGCCGTGGCGCACGGTGAGGAAAAGCCAACAGAGGACTCTGATGTGGAACAAGAGGGCTCAAGGCGAACCAGGCCAGTGGCTGCAGGCCAAGCCAAGTGACTCACCTCTGCTAGCTATGATAGGATAGGGTGAGGGATTGCTGACCTCCTTCACTGCTCTGACCTACCAATCTAGTGCTAGAGAAACACACTGAAATGCTGGCACCAGGGCCCCAACTGGGTACCCAGAGGAGCCTCAATGGAATAGGGCATGTTTAGCCTGGGAAAGGGGACACAGGAGAACAGGTTCAATGCCTTGCAGCCTGAAAAACCCCTTAATAACCAGAGGGTGAGGGGGAAAGCTAAGAGTAGTCCAAATACAGAAGGAAGATCCTTGGTGGTAAGTAGATTGTCTCCACCTAGTCAGGCTACAGCAGGAGAGGAGAAACCATGATCAGGCTGCCACAGGGAGTCACTGGTAAACAGGCAACTATAAGCCTGTCCTGTTCACCCACACTGAGGCTGCTAGGGGCCAGATTCAATTGTCACAGATTCCCATCAGCAGACCCTGGATGTGCACCCAGCCCAAAAGGGCGTGAGAAAGTCTGAGTGCGAGGTACTGGCACCATTGCTGGGACCATACCACGTGGCCCTGCCCAGCAGTGCGCCCCCCCTCCCCAAGGATCTGTGCTACGGAGTCACTGAGGGAAGATGAGCTGAGACCTCCACAACATGCTTTTTATTTTCAGTCTCCCAACCTTTGCTCCATGGAAGAATCAGGCTGAGGACCTGGCAGAAAGGCTTCTGGGGAGAAAATGAGAAGTGTGAACTGGCCAAGAAGCTCTGGGCCTCGGGGCTACCTGCTGACATGAAGGGATCTAGGGATGGAAAGCAGCCCCCATCTTCTAAATCTAGTTGGGGGAACAAACATGAAGTACATTTGTGGGAGGCGGGTCCTAAGAGACCCTGCCCTTGAAGGCCTCTTCTCTAACTCTCAAACTGTGAGTGGGCTCTGCCATCACTGAGGATGAAAAATCAGGAGGTGGACATCCATAACATTGGTCCCTGTCAACCCTGTGTGCAGCAAATGGGTTCCACCCTGGAGGTGGCAAAAGAAAGTGTATGAGTCGTTGTTGGCGAGGAAGGTGGCTACATCCAGGTTTTCAGCAGAAGCCTGGCTGACAAGATCAGACATGATCCAGGCCCCGGCCACCTTTGTAGGCCCATCCTGCCCATCGGTGCCTCCACTCAAAAATAGCACATCAGTAGGCCCCAGTGGCTGCCTTCCCAGCTCCACTCCCACATGCAGGGCCAGTTCTTGGTTCCGACCGCCCTTGCCAGATCCCTGCAGCTGCACTGTGGGCTCCCCACCAGCCAGGAAGCACACTGGACCTTTAGCCTTTGCCACAGCTTCCAGAGCCTCCTCCAGCTGCAGGTCCGGGAGCTGGAGCTCAGCTGCCAGCTGATGGAGTTGTGCCTCCTCCTCCAAGGGACGCTCAGTCGAGGATGAAGTGAGGTGGGCTGCAGCCACCCGGGCTAGCAGCCCATAGAACCGAGCCACGCTTTTGACATCACCTTGCATGGCTGTGCTCAACACTATGGCCTGGTAGCCCAGTACCTCCGCTTGCCTCTGAGCCTCAGCCAGTGCCAGAGAGTTAGAGCCGATGATCACATTGAGGACATGACCACAGGTGTGTGGTCCATGGGGGTCGGAGTCAGCTCGGGAGAGCACAGTCTTCACAGAGCGGGGCAGAGCAGCACGAAGACCATAGTGGTTGAGAATATGCAGGCAGTCTTGCACACTGTGGGCGCTGGCCACAGTAGGGCCACTGGCAATCACCTCCAAAGGGTCCCCAATCACATCTGACAAGATGAGGCTTACCACCTGGACAAAGGCCACAAAATAAGGCTCAGTCCTGCCTCCTCCGTGTCCCAGGGCCCTTAAGGACAAACTGGCCCTGGGCATACAGCACCTGGCATGCTTCCTCGCCCACATCTACCCACTTCTAGCCACTTTCAGGTGGTCTGGCAGAACACCTAACCAGGACACCTCCCTCTAACCCTCCTTAAGCTTCCTCCCAGGACTTTCCGGACCAGGCCCCTGCCAACTCATATGTTGGCTCTCATCTCCCTGTCGCATGTTGGGAACCCAGGGCTGACTGAAGAAGTGATTAGTGCACCTGAGCAGGATAGGCGGCCTGAGCCAACCCTCCACCCTTCAGCTGCGACAGGACCTTGCGGATGGTGTTCAGCTCCTGGATTGTGGCTCCTCGGGCTGCCAGCAGCTTGGTGAGCATTTGTTTCTCCTCCAGTGTGACAGGAGGGATAGGGGCAGGCAGCAGCGCTGAGCCCCCTCCTGCAGAGTCAGTGAAAGTGTTAGGGAGAAGAGCCAGTCCGACCCAGAGAACCAGGCAGGCCATAAAGGAGGTGGTCTAAGAAGGTGGGGTTAGAGTGCCCCCTTGTGGACACAGAGTGAAGTTGTCCCCTACTAGGGGTACGCCAGATCCCAGAAGGAGCTAACTAGCAAAATGCTTGCCTAGCCAGTGTGAAGCCCTGAACTCAATACCACAAAAATATTAAAATAAGAAAGGGCAAGAAAAAAAACAGCAGATAAGCAACAAGAGAGTCCCATGGGGGCTGGAAACTCAGCTTCGGGAGCGTGAGTGACACTGTTGCACACAGCAATGTTTTCCAAAGACTCTGATGTATATCAGTGTTTGGTACCCGGCTGTGACTTCACCATTACAGAATGTTTAGCAGGGTGAAGTTACAACTGAGGACAGATGACTAACCTGACACCACCCACAAGGTACCCTCCAGGTTCCTCACTTTACCCCTGTGACCATCAGTACTTGGGGGCATCCCTATCAGCTGCTGTCAGTAGGGGGCATCCCCTGCCCCCACACCTGAGATGAGTACAAGCAGCAGGTCGTCAGCAGTGAGCCCCTCTGCCAGCTGCTGGATGGTCAGTGCAGCCCGGAGTGCAGCCCGATCCGGTAAGTTGTCCTCGGCGCCCTCAAACACCTGGATGCGGCTGTGTGGCTTCAGCAGCATCTCTCTGAGGAGGGAGCAAGCAAGGGAGAAGAGATGGGGTGCGCTCCTCTCCTCCCGCCTGACTTCCCAGCTGTACAGGTGAAAGTAGCCCACTGATACCCATTTCAAAACCAGGCCAGACCCAGGAGACAGGGAGCTCAAAGAGGAAGGGAAGTTCTCTTCCAAAGGGCAGTAGAGGGCATCCCCTGCCCCAATAGTTTCTTACTGCTTTCCAGCATGTTCCATAGCAGCTTGGATCCCCTTGGGTACGCTGATAACACCCTGCACAAGATGCTGGCCCAGGAGCTCCTCAGCCGCAGCTGCCATGCCCAGTACAGCCTTGCCAAAGCCCACTAGGTAGAGGTTTTCCCGGAGCTGAAAGGTCCGGTCCCGCACCTTCAGCTGTCTGCCACTAGGATCCAAGGACAGTGTCCTTTGCAGCATGGGGCCTGGCTGCACAGCGCCCACCGCACTATCAAACAGCTGCCGTGCCTGTTCCGCCAAGGTCATACCACTGGTCATCCGGGCCACTGGGGGCCCCCAGAGGAATGGACGGGATGGGGCTCGGAGGAGACAGGGCAAGACCTGTAGGGCCGCAGCCATGCCCTGCCTCTCTCAGCACTGTCTTGTCTCCATAGCTGCCTAGAGAGGGAGGAGAAGGAGTGAGGCCACGAACAGACCCCCACCATCATGGCCACCCCTCTGAGGGCTCAGGACGGGTGGACTCCATGACCTGAGATGAAACCTGGAGAATTCATGAGGCCTAAGCAAACCTGATCTTACACCAGTCCTGAAAGCCCAGCCCTGACTGCCCAGCCACGTCCTCTTCTTCTGTGGGCCACACACCAGTCTTCTGGGTACTATGTCCCAAGTCCAAAGTTCTGTTAAGTGGACCTTCCTCCGAGGTCACCTCCTTTGCCTGGGAGTTAATCATTCACGAAGGAAGCCAATCCTACCAGCGGGCCCCTGTACCATTCTTTTTCTACATCCTGTACCTCCAAAGCCCTCACACCACAGCAGTTCCCCTTTCTGGTATTTATGCCTTAGACTTTACCACTTCTACTGCCAAAAAAAAAAAAAAACCCAAAAGGCTATTGGTTGTCTAGCCACCTGACCCCAAGTCCATCGACCTCTAGCCTACTCTGTTTTGTTAGCTTATGAGACCAGTCTGGCAATGCTGGGTCCATGTGGAAAGGCTGCAGGTTTATCAGTGCACACAACCTATGGAAGCTCAGTACTCAGGCTAGTTCAGCAAGTGGTCCAGACACAAATCAAGAGGAACTACAAAATCTGACTCAAGGTGAGACCTTCAGCAAGTCCCCAGGTTATATGCGAAAGGACATGTGCTACGGGGCTCAATCTACAGGACAAGAAAAGACACCCTGTACCCCTACAGCTGGTCATGATCAGCCTTGCCAGGAACACCCCTTTCTTGGCTCCATGATAGCAAAACAAGTCCCGAGTTACACCACTCACAGCAAAAAACAGCCCAGCGCTAGAGCAGGCAAAGGCCAGGTTCCACTAACGATGCTCCATCATTTTCTCCACTGGGCAGAAAAACAGAAAGGTCTTGGGGTAAAGATCAGGAAGCTACAGAGTACAACTGTACAACTGACAGAGCAAACTCCAGGTAACAGTTTATTCTGCTCCTAAATAACGGAGCACCTTCCAGACCCCCGCCATTTAGCCTTGTACTTCCCAGCTAGCTTCCCCCCCCCCC
>JADRCD010200303.1:17579-32211 GCA_019843815.1 Montemys delectorum | reverse complement strand
TTTTTTAGGGTCTGGTGTGCTCTCTCAACGATTCCCTGACCCTGGGGATTATAGGGAATACCCGTAATATGTTTGATATTGAGTTGAGCACAGAACTGTTTAAAAGATAAGCTGGTATATCTGGGGCCATTATCTGTCTTAAGAACCTTGGTGGGGGGGCATAGAGGCGAGGCAATGAATCATATGGCTAACAACATGTTTAGTGGCCTCCCCGGCCTGTTATGAGGCGCAAAGGAAACCACTAAAGGTATCAATAGACACATGTATGTACCGTAATTTACCAAAGGGGGAAAAATGAGTGACATCCGTCTGCCAGACCTCACCTGGGGTGAGGCCTCGGGGGTTTACCCCCAAGTGTGGCTCTAGTAGAAATGTGAAGCATCCCGGACACTGACGAACAATGTGCCGAGCTTGTTCTCGGGTGATGGAGAACATTTGTCGAAGAGTCTGTGCATTTAGGTGATGTAGCTGATGAGCCTCTTGAGCCCGCCGTATTGGATCAAGGGGGACTGCGAGATTTATTAAGATTAATGGGTCCTCTCGGGTGGCTCTATCTACAAGGTCATTTCCCTCGGTCAAGGGGCCAGGGAGCCCAGAATGGGCGCGTATGTGTCCTAAAAAAAACGGACAATTTCGAGCCAAAATAAGACCCTGAAGTTCAGCAAAAAGGGGGGAAGCATTAGTAGTGGGTTTTATAAAGGGAACAGTCTCTAATAAAGGTACTGACTGGGCCACATAAGAACTATCTGTAAAAAGGTTAAAGGACTGATTAGGAAAGGCCTTAAAGACCTGGACAACAGCCACCAGTTCAACCAATTGAGCTGAGGAAAGGTTGGTCTGAAACCTCACGGTTTGCCCATTTGCCCTAAAGGCGGCAGTCCCTGATGAGGAACCATCTGTAAAAATCACAAGAGCCTGAGGGATAGGCATATTTTTAGTAATTTTGGGAAAAACAACAGCCTGATGTTCAAGAAACTGGATAAGTTTATCGGAGGGATAATGATTATCTATCTTCCCTGGGAAAGAAATACAATTAATGGCCCAATCATCTGAGGTTTGGAGCAGCCATTGAACTTGAGCAAGATCATAAGGAACAATGATAGAATCAGGATCTTTACCAAATAATTTTAACGAGGCCTCCCTCCCCAGCTTAATAACTTGAGCAACCAGGGAGGGGTAGACCGAAAGAACCTTGAGAGGGGTGGCTGGTAAGTGAAGCCAATACAAGGGCTTAGTTTGCCACAGCACTCCCGTGGGTGCAAATTTAGTGGGCAAAATTAGTAGCCACAATTGCAATTTTGGATCATAATAGGAGATTGTTTGTGACTGGATGGCCTTCTCAACGCGTACAAGGGCGGATGCAGCCTCAGGGGTCAATATTCTTGCAGAGGAAGGTTCTGAATCTCCTTTAAGAATATCAAAGAGGGGCTGTTAAATATGTTTTTAGGCCCCCGGCTGGGGAAGGGTGCAAATTTATAACCCTTCCTTGTGACTCTGATGCCGGTCCATTAACAGGGCTCATGTCTATGACTACTGATTTGACAGAGGGTGTACGGGAGAGGGGTCTAAGGCAGTTTTCAGTAACTGCCAGAAGTTGCTGTCTATCGGGGTCATCACTGGCTGCCTCAACGATATCACGAATGAGGCCCCAATAAGAAAAAACGGGGGAGGGAATAACATCAGGACATTCCTTGTAAGCCTATCATTAAGCTCTCGGCCCACCCTTTGCCACTTTATTGGGCTTATATTCGGCCCATCTATGATAAACCATGGACAAGTCTGATCCACAAATATAAAAAATTTTATAAGGTCTTTCTTTTTAACTCTGATTCCTCTCTCCCTGAGGGAGGCCTTCAAATCCTTCATGAAAGCTGCCTCCTTCGACAACTGGTGGCCCATTTCTATGAGACGGAAGAATCTTTGCTTACCGTTCGCCGGTCTCCGTGAGCGGCGGTAGGACCGTAGCGCGGGTGGTGATCTCTGTCTCTGGAGCTCCGCTTATGTGTTCCGTCTGGCAAGCATCCGTACTTCGGGGTCCCTGTTCGGGCGCCACTGCCCCGGCCCGCGGGGCGAGTAATTAACCAGGGTCCGAAGGGGACGAAGCCTGAAAGAAAAATGGGCGAGAGAGAGGAACGAGGCCAAGCAAAAACGGTTGTCAAAGCCTAACTTTACTTCAGAAGGGCAGGGCAATTATACTTGCAGAGCAAGGAAGCGGTAAGAGGAAGTGGGGCAGGGGGTGTACACCTGGCTTCACACCTGGCCGGAGCAGAAGCGTTGACAAAACATTTTATGGTTTTTCCGAGAACACTCCATGGTTCCTCTGAGAATAGACTGTTACTCAGATAAGGTCAAATTCTCAGGGACAACAGGGACACTCTGACCCTGACAAGCCACTTCTCTCTGTCTTATGTTATGGAGTTAGACTATCAGAGCCCCTCTCCCGCAAACCCTGACTTTTTACTACCTGTTCATATGGTAAGGTAACAGAAGGAACCTTGGAGATGATGACAGGGATTCAGATCCAGACTTTCTACTTCTGCTGAATAACTTTGAACAGTCACTAGTTTCTTCATCAGATGACGTTACTGACTTTGTTTTGTACTTCTCAGGTGGTTGTGACAACAGGGTTGCAAGTAGTATTTACTTCTTAGTGAATTCTGTCCCTTTCCCCTCCCGGTTTGTCATCCTCCTTCCAACTTTGCTTCCTCACCTGGCATCCCTGTCACTGTCAAATGACTTTGAAAAGATCTGATTAGAGATAGAGTGTGGGGACTGGGTGAGTGCCATATGCAGAGCGAGGCTAGTGTCCCGACGTGCTGTGCTGTGGGCCAGCATTTTCTAAGCTTTTCCACTTGTACCCAAGAAATTTCTAGAGAAATTTGGCTGTATAGACACATAAAGTAAATATATAAATGTTTTATTTATATGTATATTTCTATTATCAAAGATATTTTATAATTTTTATATTTATATTTTATACTATTATCAAACATATTTTATAACTTTATAATTTTAATATGAGCATATATACTTACTAATATGTCACAGATAATCATAAAAATTTAAAATAACTCTTTGATGTATGTATAATTTTACCGTTTTTTAGCAAGAAGGCAAGTTTGCATACCAATGAGGATGTGCTCCTAACTTGATACAGTCCACAGACACAGTAATTTGATACATGCTGATGAATAGCTGTAAGAAGTCATTTGGTTAATTAAACCATTAAGTTTCTATAAGAACAGAAAACTTTGCCATACAGTAAAAATACTGATTCCCAGCATGCAGTTGTCTCAAAATGTTTCCGATAATACTCTTTGACATTGCAATGTATGGCACCTTGCATGGTGAAAAGTTCACATGTACAGTGAGACCCAAGCCTGTGGTAAAATCATGCTGTGCAACATAGTGGAGCTGTGCAGAAACACCGCAGATTTATATATATTATAATATACATAATGGGGTACACATGTCACATTTGTGCCTAAGTGCTCCATACTTGTTCTCTGCACTTTGACCAGTTATGAGTTCCCACGTTAACCACCCTCCACTGTACAAGACACCTCTCTAATGAGTTCTGAGATCTGCCCTGACCTACAGAGAGAGAAATGAATTTAGAAAGTACTTTGATACTATGGCCATTTAGCAGAAAATAGTAGTAGGTTCACCCCTGGGGCCTGTGAGCTCTCCAGCCATAGCTTCTTGTCAGGTTTACAGTACCAGGTACGTGCCTTCTATTGTGGAGTGGGCCTTAAATCTAACCAGAAAGCAGTTGGTTACCCCTGCCTCTGCTGCTGAAACCATGGGCCAATCTTGCCAGGGAGGTTGTTATTACAGTT
Source organism: Montemys delectorum (assembly GCA_019843815.1). Classification (NCBI taxonomy): domain Eukaryota; kingdom Metazoa; phylum Chordata; class Mammalia; order Rodentia; family Muridae; genus Montemys; species Montemys delectorum. Next base: position 28,372 of record JADRCD010200303.1, on the reverse strand, counting down.
CATGGAGTGAATGTGATGTCTTAAAGTTAATAAAGAAGCAAAAGACTCTAAGTTTACAGATGAGCAAAGGCTTCCTAGAGAAAGTTGCATTTAGGTAGAACCCTGAGATCTGTGTCTCCCACTCCACTGACTACATATTAAACTTGAGAAAACATCAGTTACTTTTCTTTCACTTCATTGTTCTTATTGCTGTTCTTGTGATCTGTTACTAACCTTTGAAATTGAAGGTAAATAAGCAGATGAACCCATACGTAGGAAAGTGCCTTATCCCTACCCCAGAGTTCATAGTTCATCTTATTTTCTCGACAGTGTGGACATGCCACACTAGGATCTCAGCTCTGTTCCCTCCTAGCTGTCTGTACACCATTGGGGATTTAGCCTCTGTGAGTGTCAGTTCTCAGAAGTACAAAATGAGGATAATATACATATGCCTTACAGGATTTAGCTGTGGATTCATGAGATTGTACATGTAATCAGCAGAGAGTGTGGTACATAAGTACTCACTGACAAAGTATAGCCATAATTAACAATCTATTAACGAAGCATAAATAGCCAGATACATGCAAGCACAATAGCAGACATTTGTCTAGAACATTAAAACACTTATAACAGTTCAGAATTTCAGAGTTTGCACCTTTGTTACTTAAAGTTGGTCTCCAAAACCAACTCAGAAGAAGTACAGTTCTTATATTGAAGGCACACTACTGGCCAAGCACTTGACAGTCACTTGGTGTAACTGATACTTTCATCATCCTACAATGTTATTTTCTATCTTTCGAGGCCTAGTCACTGCTCAAACTGTAATTTAACCCAGCATGTCTTGATTAATAGAAAAAGTAACAGAGACAGTAAAACTCTGCCAAGTTTATAGTAAACTTTATTTCTAGACAAAATGTTCACTTTACCTGGCCATGCATCTTTCTAGGAAAGTTTACTATGGATATTTTTGTCCATAGTTGAATTTTAATTATTTTAACTGAAGCACAAAGGCTGATAAGAACATAATAGGAACTTGGCTAAGATGGTTCAAGAAAGAAAACAAACATACTGGCCACTTGGGTTACTCCCTGTAATTGTTTTCTCTAAGTTAGGAATTTTGTTTTATACATTGTTGAAAACAAATACCATTATGCTTGCTTTTGGGCTGTGTGTGTGTGTGTGTGTGTGTGTGTGTGTGCGCGCGCGTGCGTGTGCGTGCATGTGCGTGCATGTGTACGTGCCTACTGAGGACTGGGTTAACATGACTTGCAGCTGAGCATGTCCAAGGAGTTAACTGACACTATGTTTCCAATCATCACATGACAAACTAGGCTTGAGCTAAAGAATCGCTAATGTTAAGCAAGAAAACTTTGTCCAATGTGTCTCCTCAGTAGTATCATTTTATAATCTCCTATCAATCATCTGAAGCTAAACTTGTGAAACTGAAATGGGTATAAAGTAATGCTAATGTCTATCTTTTATTTGCTTGCTTTAAAAACACAAAGGATCTGGGACTATAGTGTGATGGAAAGGTGCTTGGCTAGCATGCCTGAGGCCCTGGATTCAGTTTCCAGTACAGAAAAAAAAGAATAAAAGGACTATGTATAGACTAAAGAAAATGATAATTGGACATGTTTTCAAGTCAGTTTGTGGAGCTGAAAAGATGGCTCAGGAGGTAAAATGCTTTTTGTGCAAAATGAGGACCTGAGTTTAGATCCCAGCACCCACATAAAAGCTGGGTGTGGCATAGTGTGCCTGGGCAAGGGAGCAGCAGAGACAGGCAGAGCCCTATTGCTCATTAAGGTCAGTGGCCAATCAAACTGGACAAATCAGTGAGCTTCGTCTTTATTGAGTGACACTCAATACAATATCTCAGAACAAGAAAGTGCTACACCTTATCAACTGTCATTTATCTCTGGGCTTTACAGGTACACACACACACACACACACACACACACACACACACACACGCATATACTCAGCACTCATTTCCAATATCTTAATATAATTTAAAGATGGCTCTTATCTTAATTGAATTAGAGTTTTCATTGGAATAACTCCTATATTTTGTAAAATCTGAAATGTGTGCGTAGTGGTCAGTTGACTGGATTTCTGCTTTGGTTTAGTTTTGGTTTAAAGCTCAAACCCAGGTCCTTGTACATTCCAAACACATGCTTCTGCTGCTAACCTATAGCCTCCAACCTCTGATTCATTTAAATCCAGAATTTTAGATTCCTTAAATGCAATGTAACATTAGAAGCTTATGATTAATTATATAGCAAAGACAAGGAAACAGATGAGAGATGGTTAGAAAACCCAAATGGGAAAAGCTGAAGCCGGGTATAATGGCACATGCCTTGAGATCCCAGCATTCCAGAGGCAGAGGCAAGCAGATCTCAGTAAATTTGAGGTAAGCCTCATCTACATAGGACAGCCAGGCTACATGTGAGATCCTGTCTCAGGATGGGATTCAGGTGGTGGAAGCCTCTTAGGGAACTGTAGTCATTGCTCTTGAATAGAATTGGGTTTGAGTCTCAGCCAGCAGCCCCTTTTCTACAGCTGAAGACAAATATACCAGGGTCTGGTAAGCACTGCCACACTGCATCTAGGGCCTGTACATCTGAGAGATTATTCTTAGCTCCCTTCCTTTGGCCTCAATCTCTGAACAAAAAAGGTATTCAGAGTAGGAAACTATTCTCTAGCATATTGGTATATTAAGTGTAGATCTACAACCAAATACATGTAGTGTAGACAAAGCTGCCCACTAGAGGACATCAACTATGCCACATGCATGCTTTCTATTCTGGATGAAAACGCAGCACTTAAATTTCTTTTCTTCTTCATCAAAATACGTAGCCATGTTTGTTCATTTTTAATAAAACTGGAGTTCAGTTAAGTGGCCTCACCACAGTGCACAAATAAAAAGTCTGGGTTCACCCCAGTGGAGCAGCTCATGCTGCACATGACACACAGAGGCATGGGCTGGCCCTTCAGAGTCTACCTGGCAGGCGTTTATTTGTTTGGTTAGTTTTGTTCTTAAATAAAACCCTTGTGGTATGTGCTAATTTCTTCTGCCTTTAATTCGTGACTCATTCATTGCTGATTACCTTTCTACAGATATTTTTTTTTTCCTTTCTTTAAGCCAGCAAGAAAAATCTTGCATGAGAGGAGGGGGGAAAGAGTGAGTTGAGGAACACAGTACTTAAATACTGTTACTGGGTTTTCATTGGTTGTCTCGTCTCTTCCTGTGGCCAGTCTAGTCTTGCTTCCCCCTGCAAATCCCTCCCTCTTCTCCCCTCCTGCAAGTGAGTTCGCCGGGTGTCTGTCTGTTGCTAGCGACTGACTGCAGGCTGTATGTAGGCATCTCTCATTCAGAATGGACATTGACGTCTTGAGCAGAGAAGAAAGCTTTCAGCAATGTGTCATTTGTCACAATTGTCAGGCTTTTTAAAAAAGGACTCCCAAAGAGAGATGCTGCATGTTTTGTATGTTAGCACAGACTGATTTCCTCTCCAGACTCTTAAGTTTCAGAAGCTTAAATATAGAGCCCTGTTAAAAAAAGGAAGAGAGAATTTGTGTGTTAATCGGCCTCGTGGAGAAGTGCTTCATCACCGTCCTGCACCTCCCTGTGCTCTCTAGGTCAGGGCTCGGAGCTGGCTGCAGCATGCTCATGTGCTAGCTGAGTAGAGTTCACCGCAGTCACAGGCGGATACAGGGGTTTTTGGTTTTTGTTTTTTCTATTCCTTTGAATATCAAAATGCCATCCAAAGAGTCTTGGTCGGGGAGGAAAACTAATAGAGCTACAGTTCACAAGTCAAAACAAGAGGGCCGTCAGCAAGATTTGTTAATAGCAGCCTTGGGAATGAAACTGGGTTCTCAAAAGTCGTCTGTGACAATCTGGCAACCTCTGAAACTCTTTGCTTATTCGCAGTTGACATCACTTGTTAGAAGAGCAACTCTGAAAGAAAATGAACAAATTCCAAAATATGAAAAGGTTCACAATTTCAAGGTAAGAGTATTTTTGTTTCTTGCCTTTTCTCATAAAGAATGCTCAGTCTTGGAATGTGCAATGTTACAGTTCCTCTTTGGATGCTTTGAAAAATTAAGGTGATTTGACTGAAACGTTCTTGCTAGTTAAAGAACATGTTTAAATCATGATTTTATTTAAGGTAGAGTTGAATAGAGCTCATAGAAATCCAGCCCCATTTTTTTCAGGTGCTGTGATAATGTTCTCTGTAATCACTGTACTAAGTCCTGACTGATGTTATAAAGATCTCTAATCATGATTTTGGCCTGGCATGTATCTGTTTTGCAGTGTATCTACCTTTGCTGGTGATTTCAGGAAGGGATTAAGTCTTATCTGTCCAATTCTGGTCAGAGTCTTTGCTGTAGCAGGCATGTGCAGTTGCATCTGGAGTGAGCAGATGGTGTGCATTTCCCATAGTTTCTGTCTTTTCTCCTCCTTCCGTTAATAAATTGACCACAATAATAGGAGGATTTCTGCCCTGGGACCATAGAGGCTGTGACTGGCAGCTTCCCTGCGTCTCTCTGTGGTGGCTTTCACCTTGCATATATTGTTTTTAATTCCTGCCATAACATGTTTTATGCAGTGTATCTGAATCTTCCCTTATGGAGATGATATGTGTGTGTGTGTGTGTGTGTGTGTGTGTGTGTGTGTGTGTGTTGGCCTGAGATATAGCTAGATCTTGCCTGTACTTACTTCATGGTATAAGGCCTTGGAGTTGTGCTCTTTACATGCTAAATGAGGGACTATGCAACTTGAAGCCATGTATAAGGACACCCAGTTATACTCAGCAGGCAGATGCGCCAGCATTTTTATAGTAACCTCCTGACAGTTTAGAGTTGTCTAAGACCCAAGAGTATTCAGTTTACACAGAGTATCATTAATTCTGATGTTAAAGTGGGAATATTTGATTGCAAAAAAAAAGGTGTTAGATCTGGAAATTTGGGGTTTTTTTTAATCTGTTAATTTATTTGTTTAACATTTATTCAGCATATAGAATGTACCAGACTCTTTACTAAGGGACTTCATCCCAGACTTATAATCTATCCTGACTTTTAACACCAGCATTTATTTCACTCATGCTAAAAAGCAAAACAACAAACATGCCTCAGTGTACTCTGTGTTTTCTATAGTGAGGAATAGGTTGTAATCTTCATACTATTTGGGGGTTAATGATATGAACCTTACTTTTCAACCAATATTTTTGCTTTAAAATTGAATTGAGATAGTTTAGTATATTAAAAATCAATAGAAAATGAAAATATGCAGTCCAGTCTTAGCCACATCGTCCACTTATAAACCAAAAATAAATAAGTAAACAAACAAATAAGTACCTGCAGGCTGCTGAGTTTGGTGATTTATAGCCTGGTCTTACAGGACTTTTACCAGGAAAATGGCCTATGAAATGTCTTTTAAGTTTGAAGTGAAGAATCATCCCCATAGTCTAGAAATTCTGGGACTTCCAGAGTATCTTCAAAGAGGTGCATCTCATAGACAAAGCAGGCCTAGAAGGTGATCCTTGTAGTGCTAAATCGGGTTCTGTAAATGCTTCTTATCAGTATTGATTGGGAGTAATCAGGCCTGTTGAAGAGTTTGCATGAACGCATATACTTTCCCCTCTCCTGCAGATTATATTTTTTAGGGTTTTTTTTCACATGGCTTTATAAGATGTAAATCCTGTGCATCCAGAAAGTATTAACTGTGATCGATTGTGACCCTTGCCACCACCAGAACTGGGCACTGAACCTAGAACCTTGCACTTGCCAGGCAAACACTACACCACTGAACTCTATCCTGGCCTCAGCATACTTGGTTTTGTTTATTTTGGTTTTTGTTGTTGTTGTTGTTGTTGTTCTATTTTGTTTTAAGAACATAAAATGTGGGAGACTTCTTTCTCTGGAGCTAGCAGATGAAACACAGCTGAGGCCTGCTCTGTAACACTGTCCATGTCAAGAAGGGTTTGTGTGGGACAGCGAAGCAAGCATTCTACACAGTATTTAGAATCACTAATAAGGTCAGAAGTCTCAGAATTTGACTCCTCCTATTAAAAATAACTCTTGTTATTTTTAAAATGTGCCTGTGGAGTAACATTTTCAAAAATGTTTTCAAAAAACAGAAAGAAAAGAAAAAAGAAAGGGTCCTACTTGATTTCAGAGAATATCCCTGAAAGAACTGCAGCCCTAGCAGGACTCGTTCCATACAGATGCTGGCATAGAAGGGCACTGCCTCTGGTACACATGTGCAGTCAGCTCTGCTGTGGGAAAATGGAACTGTTTCTGTGATTGCCAGTCATGTGGTCTGCCTGCAGCTTTCTCTCAGTGGAGTGGTTTCCAAGTGACCTCAGGCCCCTCACCAAAGCCTCCTTTCAGTGTGCTTTTCTCTTCAGCCTCTTGAGTTGCTTGTTACATAATGCTGCTCGGCGGTGTGCACAGCTGTCAGATCTTATTTTGGGGTGAATGCAAGAGCACCGGTTACCTTTGGTGAAAGCACTCACCAAGGAAGAAGCCATTCAGAGTAGTTGGACCCTGTGACTGGGGCTTTGTAGAAGCAAAATTAAAAAATGGATTCTGCTGTTATGTAACCTTTTCCTCCCTTCCCGACCCCTCCTCTTCCTCTCTCATTCTCTTCCCCTCCCTCCCTCTGTTGTTCTTACATCATAGAAAGACTACTATATCTTAGGGAGGTTATCATTTCAGCAATCAATATACCACATTCTGTAGAAGCTTGGTAAGATGTCAGTATACATTTGAGCATAATTCCAAAAGACTAGAGGAAGGGATTCTAGATTTTTTTTACCAAAAAGTAAAATGAAGCAAATGTTGCAAGAGACATGGTTATCGTGATTTGAGTATTAGACGTGTAGACCCATATTATCACATAGTACCCCATAATTTTTAGTTTTTATTTATAATTGGCATATACATTTGTACATATATATTAGATACCATGTGATATTTCTATATGTATATAAACGTTAACATGAAAATTGAATGTCTTTCCAACTAATCAGATTCTTTTAAGAGTTACTCTGTTCTGAGCTGATGAGATGGCTTTATGGGTAAAGGGACTTCCTTGGCTCCTGGCTGAGGATTTTATCTCTGGGATCTATATGGTAGAAGTAGAGAATCAACTGTATGCCATAGTACCTATGCACCTAGACACTAAATGAAACGAATCTTTTAAATTTTTAAAGAGAATTACTCTGTCTTAATACCACATGTAGAGAAAACAAAAATAAAATAATATATCAAAAGCAAAACAGAAGCAGCCCCCCACAGTCATCAGTTGCATCCTACTTCTAAGGCTCTAGGAAGGACCAGAGACTCAGCCTTTGCCCTCGGGCATTTGTTTGTGACATGGACCGTTGCCTAATTGGCCCGAATGCTTACTCTTTCTAAACCTCTCTTTCTATGGCAGAAAACTTAAGTTCCTGGTCTATGTAGGCACATAGTAGCCACTACTTATTATGACATACTGTCTCTAACTGGGTTTTGTTCTGGATTTATATCAATTAATTCATTTGTATAAAAGAGTGATTGAATCCTGGCCTTCCTCCTAGCACAGATCACAGTGTGGTGGGGAGTCTTGGATGATTCAGGGAGCTCCCATTGAGCTCCTGGGCAGAGTGGGCCTTACATAAGAGCCCTTGAGTATTTTATGTACTACAGAGTATAGTGAAATCCTCTGTTTGCAAAAGAAGATATAGGCAGTGGTTTCCAAAATGAGAATTGGAGATAGAATTCAAACAGCTCCATAACAGGCTTCCCTAATGAGGTTAGTGATCCAGACCTCTGAAGTGTAGCAGCGTAAGCACCTGGCCAGCAGGCAGTGTCCTGCTGCTTGGCAACCAGAAGGGCAGCAGTGGCCACACTCCTGACTAAGGGGTCTTTCCCCTCCTGGGACACACAGATTCAGGCCCTCTGCTCTTTCATTTGACACATATCAAGAGGAGTTTTGTTTGTTTCTCTCTCACTGCACTGAAATTTTATGTTCAGTGACAGTGCCTCCTCGCTCCCTTGTACTGTACCCACTAAGCATCTTACCACCTTCTCCCTCATTCTAATCTTTTTTTCCCTTTTTGCCATATGTGAGCAAGTGCTGGCAACTAGTACATGTTTAAGAGGTGTTGACTGAACGACTGACTGAGTTAGTGTACAGTGTGACATAGTGGACCTGTTATTTTGAAACCAAGTCTGATGACAACAGAAAATCTCAATACAAAATACATTCTGAAAATACATTCTTAGGACCTGTGTTCTTTTATATTAAGAAAACACTTACATACTTTTGAAAAATGAAATGAAAACTCTGATAACATCATTTTTTTGCACTTTTTTTAAAAAAATTTTAAGACAAGAGTCTAATTATATAGCCTAGGCTGGCCTTGAACATATTATGTAGTCAAGGTTAGCCTCAAAGTCCAGATTCTTCTGTCTTAGCTTCATTAATATGCTTATCATAAAGTATCTTATTAAGCTTTTGCAGCAGTGTATTGTCCTTTATGGGTATGAACATGGAATATCCAACATGAGATTTTAAAGGAATAGTTTTTCTGCAAACAAGAGGTTAAAAGGAACTGCAATGTATATTTTATATTAAGCACATTCCCTCTCTCTTCACTTTGAATGTGGGCCAAAGAAGACAAAAATAGCCAAGATCAGTACATAATGGGGTTCTCTCTGCCTCTGCAGTCAGACAAGAAAAGGGCTGATGAGCAGAAACTGGGAGGTTGGAAAAAATCACCTATAAGCCCCTGTAAGAACTTCGTTTCTGTTGCTACCTTGCTTAGTGCTTTCCAGATACTGTGAGAGCCAAAAATAATGAATACACACCTGCCTCTGTCTCTCTGCTTCTCTTTTGTCCTCTCTCCCTTCCTGCCTCCCTGCCTCTCTGCCTCTCCACCTCTGCCTTCTGGAAGGCTTGCTGCCTTCTCTGCCCTGGCCTATGCTGCCCCAGCATGGCAGCCCTCTCATCTCACTCCTCTTTGCTTATTGTTTTAAATGTTGACTGATAGCCTCATTCTGATACTCCGAGTGCAAATACCAATATAATGAGGAGACTATGATGTTGTTTTATGCATGAACATGGCTGTTAAAATACTTTATTAATGCCCTGTTCCCCAAAATTCAGTGTTCAGTGTGTGACTATGATGCAAAATGGCTGTAGAACATCGTATTCTGCTTGCAGTGATGTGACAGCCAGGAGCAAGCATGCAAAGCACAACTAGAAATGTTAGAGAGCCCTTCAAAATTCAGGAGAGGTTTGATTTTTGAGGTTGGGATTTTGTTTGTTTGTTGTGAGAAGAACATGAGATCTGTCTACTTTGTTAAATATTTAAGTGCATTATTAACTAGCCACTGTTGACTATCTGGCAGTGTCATAAACTAGGCATAGTTGACTAGTTAACAGAACTGTTAACTAAACACAAACAATATGATAGATCAGCTGCAACTTTTCCACTTTTCTGGCCTCCCAAACCCTGGAATCCAGTCTCTGTTTCTATGAGTTGGATTATCTGAGATTCTGCATGTAGGTGGATCTGAAATTTGTCCTAGTGGACTGGCCTATTTCACTTAGCACAGTGTCCTTCAGTTTTATCTATATTTAACATGTGGTAAAATTTATTTTTAAAACCTAAATTAATATCCCTGTGCTAGTTGGTTTCTGTCAACTTGACACAAACCTAGACATATCTGAGAAGGAGGAATCTCCTTTGAGGAATTACCTGGAGATGGGTCTGTGGGACATATATTTGATTAATTATTGATTGGGAGAGTCCAACTCACATTGGTCAATGCTATCCTGTGTAGCTGGCCTTGTTGGTATGGAAACAGCAAGTGGAGCAGCAGTGATGAGAGGCAGTAAGCATCACTGCTCCATGTCTCTGTTTCAGTTTCTCCCCAGCATCCTGCCTTGCTTCAGCCCCCACCTTCGCTTCCAGTAGATGTAACCCAGCATAGGTATGCCAGAACATACTCCCCACCTCAAAGTTGCTTTTTTTCTTAAAGAATTATTTATTTATTTTATATATGCAAATATCTATCTTCTGCAGCTATCTATCTTCAGACACCAGAAGAGGGCATCAGATCACATTATAGATGGTTGTGAGCCACCATGTAGTTGCTGGGAATTGAACTCAAGACCTCTGAAAGAACAGTGCTCTTAGCTGCTGAGCCATCTCTCTAGCCCCCCAAGTTGCTTTTGGTCAGTGTTTTGATCATAGCAATAGAAAGCCAAAATAAGACCATTTCTTTGAATATTTACCCATTTTCTTTACTCATCCATTTGTGAATATTTAGAGGGTTTTTTCTTTCCCCATAAGTTGGCTGTTAGGAAATATCTTAAGATGCTGCTATTGACAGAAGGTGAAGCTATCTCTTTGAGATCCTGACGTCAGACTTCTGGGATAGCCTGCATTAAGCTCTTAGGCAGGCAGTTTTCATTGACAGCTGAAGCATTTCCCATTCCCATTGGCACTGTCAGGACTGCAGCTTCTCCACACTCTCACCAACAGTGGTTCTTTATGTTTGGAGAATAGACATTTTCACCACCATGAGGTGACACTCCATTTTAATTTTGGTTTGCATTTCCCTTGAGATTAATAACAGTATGTGATCTTTTCATGTTAGTCATTTTTGGATCTTCCATTAATACATACTTATTCAAGCCTCCCCATCTTTTTCCTTTTTTGAGCTGAGGCTCACCATGCTTCCTTTTCGGTTGGACATAAGCTCCTAGACAGTCACACACACACACACACACACACACACACACACACACACACACACAC
>JADRCD010200303.1:0-17569 GCA_019843815.1 Montemys delectorum | reverse complement strand
CACACACACACACACACACACACACACACACACACACACACACACACTTTCTCTGTCTCTCTGTCTCTCTCTCTTTCTCTGTCTGTCTGTCTGTCTGTCTCTCTGTCTCTCTCTCTTTCCCTAGATGTGCCCCATTTTTTGGAGTTATTTGGATGTGTGCAGGCAAGGTAATTCAGCTGGGAAAAGTGCTTGCTTTGTAAAGCTGTCAGGCTGTTTGATCCTTAGAATCCAAAGTAGAAGGAGAGAACCAACTCATAAAGCTTGTCCTCTGACCTCCATGTGCATGCCTTGGCATGTGTGCCCCAACCATGTGTTCACACACATACACACCAATAATAATAAATAAAATTAAAGCTGCTGGGTGGCTCTGCTATTCAGTGCCAGGAATTTCTAATATATTCTGATGCTAGCCTGTCAGATATATTGTTTACACGTGTTTTCTGCCATTTTGTTAGCAGTCTTTACTGTTTCTTCCTGCATGCTCCTTCTCCAGTGTAAAACTACCTCTGAAGCTCCACCTCTGACATGTGACCCAGCCTCAACTTCTGCTCCTGTCTCAGTCCAGTTCATGGGGCATCCTTTCCTGGAGGCATGCAGGGTTGCTTTCCCACTTGGCATTTCTTAGTTGCTGTAGTTCTTTTTGTAGGGTTGAGGTCTCCTGACTCCCCCACCCCTGGCCATAGCTGCTGGTGTGTCTGCTGCTGCTCTTCAGCCACTTGGTGAGATTCCATGGGTGTGACTTCTCTGACATCTCTAGGAGACACAATCTCACAGCTCACTCTTTGTTCCTTGCTATCATTCCTTGCTCTTGCTATCATTCTGCCTCTTCTTCTGCAGTGATTCCCAAGCCTTAAGTGCAGGACCAGTGTCTTAGATATATATCATTTAGGACTGGACTCCACAACTCTGCATTTTTATTGGTTGTGGTTCTCTTTTCTTTCTTTTCTTTTCTTTTCTTTTCTTTTCTTTTCTTTCCTTTTCTTTTCTTTTCTTTTCTCTTCTTACTATACTTACTGTTGTAACTAAAAGATTTTTTTTAAAAATATTGATTACTGTGTTCAAATTTACCACTGATATTTTAATACAAGCTCACTTTTAAATACTCTTTTATATTTTATTTATTTATTTATTGTATTAATTGTATTAATGCTCTATCTGCATGTATACCTGTACGCCTGAAGAGGGCATCAGATCCAGTTATACATGGTTGTGAGCCACCATATGGTTGCTGGGAATTGAATGTAGGATGACCTCTGGAAGAGCAGCCAGTGGTCTTAACTAATGAGCCATCTCTCCAGCCCAGTACAAGCTCATTTATCCAAGTAATGAATCTAATTCTCAAAATAGAATGTTGTTTTATATTATATTGGATTCTTTTAATGTTTGTATGAGTTACTTGTTTTTATTTTATGTGCATTGATGTTTTGCCTGCATGTATGTCTATGTGTGTGAGGCTGTCAGATCCCCTGAAGGTGGAGTTACAGATAGTTCTGAGCTGCGATGTGGGTGCTGGAAATTGAACCTGGGTCCTCAGGAAGAGCAACCAGTGCTCTTAACCTCTGAGTCATCTCTCTTCAACTCCATACATTGGATTTCATCTCCTTAACCCAGGGAATAATTCTTATGAATAGAATTAACAATAATTCACTTTTTTCTCCATATTCAAAGTACTGGTTCATACACCATTTAATAGAACCTGTTTTTATGGTTCTCATTACATAGGAACAGAGCAAGAGAGACCATGCTGTCCTAGTATAGCAAGGCTAACATCATGGTCTGGCCATACTGTATCAACTCTTCCTCTGGCTTATTGCTTATAGTTCAAGACAGTGTTTATTTTGTTATGGCCACTGTTGGTCTTGAAGGACTTTTATGGTACTTCCCCAAATTTTGAGCAGTTTTCTCTTTCTTGAAATATACAGTCACTATTCTTTCCTTTGTCATACTGCATACTTAGGTATCTGTCTAGAAAATTATCCATTTCATCCAGATTTTCCAGTTTTGTTGAATATAGGCTTTTGTAGTAGGATCTAATGATTTTTTTAAATATCCTCAGTTTCTGTTGTTATACCTCCCTTTTCATTTGGATACTGTCTCTGTGCCCTCTGGTTAGTCTGGCTAAGAGTTTATCTATCCTGTCAATTCTCTCAAAGAACCAACTCCTGATTTTGTTGATTCTTTGTATAGTTCTTTTTGTTTCTACTTGATTGATTTCAGCTCTGAGTTTGATTATTTCATGCTGTCTACTCCTCTTGGGTGTATTTGCTTCTTTTTGTTCTAGAGTTTTCAGGTGTGCTGTTAAGCTGCTAGTGTATGCTCTCTCCAGTTTCTTTTTGGAGGCATTCAGAGCTGAGTTTTCTTTTTAGCACTGCTTTCATTGTGTTCCATAAGTTTGAGTATATTGTGCCTTCTTCATTTTCATTAAATTCTAAAAAGTCTTTAATTTCCTTCTTTATTTCTCCCTTGACCAAGTTATCATTGAATAGGGCTTCAAGTGTATGTGAGCTTTCTGTTGTTTTTGTTGCTATTGAAGACCAGCCTTAGTCTGTGATGATCTGATAGGATGCATGGGATTATTTCAATCTACTTGTATCTATTGAGGCCTGTTTTGTGACTGATTATATGGTCAATTTTTGAGAAGGTACCATGAGGTACTGAGAAGAAGGTATATTCTTTTGTTTTAGGATGAAGTGTTCTATAGATATCTGTTAAATCCATTTGGTCCATCACTTCTGTTAGTTTTACTGTATCTCTGTTTAGTTTCTGTTTCCATGATCTGTCCATTGATGAGAGTGGGGTGTTGAAGTCTCTCACTATTATTGTGTGCAGTGCAATGTGTGCTTTGAGCTCTAGTAGAGTTTCTTTTATGAATGTGGATATCCTTGCATTTGGAGCATAGATGTTCAGAATTGAAAGTTCTTTTTGGTAGATTTTTCCTTTGATGAGTATGAAGTGTCCTTCCTTATTCTTTTTAATAACTTTTGGTTGAAAGTAGCTTTTATTCAATATTAGAATGGCTACTCCAGCTTGTTTCTTGGGACCAATTGCTTGGGAAATTGTTTTCCAGCCCATTACTCTGAGGTAGTGTCTGTCTTTGACACTGAAGTACATTTCCTATATGCAGCAAAATGTTGGATCCTGTTTATGTATCCACTCTGTTAGTCTATGTCTTTTTATTGGGGAATTGAGTCCATTGATATTAAGAGATATTAAGGAATAATGATTGTTGCTTCCTGTTGTTTTTTATGTTATTTTGATGTTTGTGGGACTATCTTCTTTTGGGTTTGTCGAAAGATTACTTTCTTGCTTCTTCTAGGGTGTAGTTCTGTTCCTTATGTTGGTGTTTTCCATCTATTATCCTTTGTAGGGCTGGATTTGTGGAAAGATATTGTGTAAATTTGGTTTTGTCATGGAATATCTTGGTTTCTCCATCTATAGTAATTGAGAGTTTTGCTGGGTACAGTAGCCTAGGCTGGCATTTGTGTTCTTGTAGAGTCTGTATGACATCTGCCCAGGATCTTCTAGCTTTCATAGTTTCTGGTGAGAAGTCTGGTGTAATATTAATAGGTCTGCCTTTATATGTTACTTGACCTTTTTCCCTTACTGCTTTTAAAATTCTTTCTTTGTTTTGTGCATTTGGTGTTTTGACTATTATGTGATGGGAGGAATTTCTTTTTGGTCTAATCTATTTGGAGTTCTTGTGTGTTTATAGGCATCTCTTTCTTTAGCTTAGGGAAGTTTTCTTCTATAATTTTGTTGAAGATATTTACTGGCCCTTTAAGTTGAGAGTTGTTTTAGTCAGGGTTTCTATTCCTGCACAAACATCATGACCATGAAGCAAGCTGGGGAGGAAAGGGTTTATTTGGCTTACTTCCACATTGTTGTTTATCACAAGGAAGTCAAGACTGGAACTCAAGCAGGTCAGGAAGCAGGAGCTGATGCAGAGGCCATGGAGAGATGTTCTTTACTGGCTTGCTTCTCCTGGCTTGCTCAGCCTGCTCTCTTATGGAACTCAAGACTTCCAGCCCAGAGATGGCACCACCCACAAGGGGCCCTACCCCCTTGGTCACTAATTGAGAAAATGCCCCATAGCTGGATCTCATGGAGGTACTTCCCCAACTGAAACTCCCTTCTCTGTGATAACTGCAGCCTGTGTCAAGTTGACACACAAAACTAGCCAGTACAGGAGTCTTCACTCTCTTCTATACCTATTATCCTTAGGTTTGGTCTTCTCATTGTGTCCTGGATTTCCTGGATGTTTTGAGTTAGGAGCTTTTTGCATTTTGTATTTTCTTTGACTGTTGTGTCAATGTTTTCTATGGTATCTTCTGCACCTGAGATTCTCTCTTCTATCTCTTGTATTCTGTTGGTGATGCTTGCATCTATGACTCCTGACCTCTTCCTAGGTTTTCTGTCTCCCTTTGTGATTTCTTTATTGTTTCTGTTTCCATTTTTAGACCCTGGATGGTTTAGTTCAATTCCTTCACCTGTTTTGGTTCTGTTTTCCTGCAATTGTTTAAAGGATTTCTGTGTTTCTTCTTTAAGGGCTTCTATGAGTTTACCTGTGTTCTCTATTTCTTAAAGGGAGTTATTTATATCCTTCTTAAAGTCCTCTATCATCGTCATGAGATGTGATTTTAAATCAATGTCTTGTATTTCTGGTGTGGTGGGGTATCCAGGGCTCTCTATGGTGGGAGAACTGGGTTCTGATGATGCTAAGTAGCCTTGGTTTCTGTTGCTTATATTCTTGCCCTTGCCTCTTGCCATGTGGTTATCTCTTGGTGTTAGCTGATCTTGCTGTCTCTGACTGTGGCTTGTCCCTTCTGCAAGCCTGTGTGTCAGAACTCCTGGGAGACCAGTTTTGTCTGGAAGGAATTTGAGTATGGGTAGCTATAGCACAGGGTCAGCTGGTAGGTGCAGACAGATCCTGTCCCTGGCTGTTCCCTGATTCCTGTGTCCTGATGGCTCAGGAAGGGTCCCTCTTGGGCCAGGAATTTGAGCAGAAGTGGTGGTCTTACCTGTGCTCACAGATGAGTCAGCACTCCTGAGATACTAGCTCTCTCCAGATGGTGTTTGGGTTTAGAGCACTGTGGCACAGGATTAGCTCCGGGTGCCATAGTGAGATGTTTTTAACATCAATTACAAGGTATTTGCTAAACCATAAAGCTGAGGAGTGTGGAAGAGATGGCGTTTCCTGCCTGGCTGCCTACATTTGTGTGTTTCTTCCATTTGATTGTCTTCATCTGTTCCCTTCTTTTGTTGCCCAGTACCATGCTGGAGGACTGAGTCATCAGAGCTACCCAAATGAGGACGCTGTAGCTGAAATGTCATTGCTGTAGCTGAAATGTCATTGCCACCTTTGCCAGAAACCCTCCTGCCCTAATGTTCTTGTCACTTCCACTGGTTTACAAGGACATTTGCCTGAAAGGGATAATGAGGATGCTGCTGCGGTATTCTTTGTCCTCTTTATCTTCTGGTCTTCTTTTTTTTCTATTTCCATTACTGTTTTTAAAGTGGAGTTGTAAATCCTGTGACGATGGTGAGAAGCAGGCACAGCAGGTGTGTTCATTACAGCATACCCCACTGAGGATAACCTCACTGTCTTCCAGAGTCCTTGCCTGGGAGACACATAACGCTGGCCTTTGCCTCTTAACACACCTCCCATCTCACACCCTTTGTGCCCTTTTCAGCCTGGCTTTGCCTAGTGCCTTCAATGATAAGGCTCTGTTGGGGTTCACTAATTAGATGCATCTTACTGGTTAAACAGAGCAACTAACCTGAAAGAAGTTGTTCAAATCTACATGCCATGATAATAACATTGTCTTTTTTTTTCCAGGTGCAAAAGAGGAAAGGGCTTTAAAACTAGCTGATCATGCCATTTGTGCATGTATTCTTTTACTTTGACCAGTCAGTGTGGACCAACAGCTTTAGAGACAGACTAGGAAAAATAGTTCTGTGTCTTCCTACCAGGTGGCTTTTCTAACTTATGTTCTATGCTGACAGAGACTGCTCCTTTGAATTATCTTTTTTATTTTTATTTTTATTTTTTATTAGATATTTTCTTTATTTACATGTCATATGATTTCTCCTTTCCCAGTTTCCCCTCCAAAAAACAAACAAACAAATAAAAACAAGAACAAACCCCTGTTGCCTCCCCCCTCCCCATGCTTGCCAACCCACCCTCTCCCACTTAATTGGCCCTGGCATTCCCCTATACTGGGGCACAGAACCTTCACAGGGCCAAGGGCCTCTCTTCCCATTGATGATCGACTTTGCAATCCTCTACTATACACATGCTGCCAAAACAATCAGTCCCTCCATGCAGCCTTATTTATAATAGCGAGAAACTGGAAACAACCCAGATGTCCCTCAACAGAGGAATGGATACAGAAATTGTAGTACATCTACACAATGGAGTACTACTCAGCTATTAAAAACAATGAATTTATGAAATTCTTAGGGAAATGGATGGATCTGGAGAATATTATCCTGAGTGAGGTAACCCAATCACAAAAGAACACACATGGTATGCACTCTCTGATAAAAGGTTATTAGCCGAGAAGTTCGAAATATAGGAAAAACAACCCACAAACCACAAGAAACTCAAGAAGAAGGAAGACCAAAACGTGGACATTTAATTCCTTCTTAAAGAGGGGAACAAAATACCCACGGAAGGAGTTGCAGAGACTAACTATGGAGCAGAGACTGAAGGAAGGACAAGCCAACCTAATATATCTATCTCCTGAGAGGCTCTGACAGTACCTGACTAATACAGATGTAGAGGCTCACAGCCATCCATTGAACTGAGTATAGGGTCCCCAATGAAGGAGCTAGAGAAAGGACCAAAGGAGCTGAAGGGTTTGCAGCCCCTTAGGACAAACAACAATATGAACTAACTAGTACCCTCAGAGCTCCCAGGGACTCAACCACCAATCCTTTGAATTATCTTAACAAAAGAATTTCCAAAGGCATTGTTTTCTGGTAAACTGATACAATTGTTACTATCTTACGAGGCTTGTGTGTGTGCTTAAGGTCAGACAGCAAGCTGAGCAGAAGGTGCTGCTGGAGTCTTACTCATCAGAAGATCATTTCATTCCACTTAACTGACCAAAACTCAGACAGAACAAAACTGTCATATGCTCAGGAAGCCTCAGGGCAGGTTGGAGAAATGGTTTAGCTATTAAGAGCACTTCCTGGGGAACTGGGTTTGATTCCCAGTACCCACTTGGTGGGTCACAACTATCCAAAACTCTTGGTCCAGGGTATCTGACACCCTCTTCTGGCCTCTTTAGGCACCAGGCACACACCTAATGTGTAGACATAAAGTCAGAGAAAACACTCATACACATAAAACTTTAAAAAGAAAACAATTTATGGCCTTCAAGGACATAGAACATTTTCCTGGTTTATTTCCACTGCTCACAAAATCTTGCTGTTAGATTTCCTAGTCCATAACAGTCTTAGTTAGGGTTTCAGTTGCTGTGATAAACACAGCATAACCAGAAAAGCATTTTGGAGAAGAAAAGATTTATTTCAGCTTACAGTCAGGCTGGAACTGAAGCAGAGGCCATGGAGGAGCACTACTGGTTTACTCACAATAATGTGCTTAGCCTCCTTTCTTATATAATACAGGACTGCTTGCCCAAGGCGGCAGTGCTCTCACTGAGCTGGGCCCTCCAACATCAATCACTAACCAGGAAAATGTCCTATCAGCCGATCTTATGAAGGCATTTTTTTTTCAGTTAAGGTGCCCTCTTCCCTGATATGTCTAGGTTTGTATAGAATTGACAAAACAACCAACAACAAAAACAACTAACCAGGACTACAACTAAGAATCAGGAAATAAGAAAGTGAGCAGGGGTGAGGACAGAAAAGCTGGCAGCCTCAGAATAAGAGGACAGGCAAGCAGATCCTCAGGTATTTTAGACAGTGTTGTACAATGACAGTGTTGTGCAATGCATGTCTCTCAGTTGTATATTTACTGAGGCTGCAATAGCGTTTATTCCTTAAGTGCCAACCATTTGCAAATCTCTAACACTCTCTGCTATATGTAGGGTAGCATTCCAGGCAAAAATTTCTGATGTCAGATAGGCATGGTGGCCCACAGTGATAGTCATAGAACTGCCAAGGCTAAGGCAGGATAATCTAAGGTTCAAGGCCAGCCTGGCTCCACAGAAAGACCCTGTCTTTAAAAACAAGCACACAGACAAAAGGGCTGCGTATGTAGCTCAGTGGTAGTGTTTGCCTAGCATGTCAGCATGTGTAAACCTAAAAGTCCTAGCTCTTGTGGTCTTGGACTTCTTGCCAAAGCCTCTTGTGACCCACTGCAGACCTTCTTTCCTCAATTTCCCTCTATTCCCTTCTTATCCCCGCCCCAGGCAGTGCCACTTTTGACCTTTTTTTTTTTTTTTTTTTTTAGATAATTTCTTTATTTACATGTAAATTTTCCCTTTCCCAGGTTCCCCTCCAAAAAACAAACAAACAAACAAACAAAAACAACAAGAACAAACTTCTTTTGCCCCCCCCCCATGCCTGTCACCCCACCCTCTCCCACTTATTGGCCCTGGCATTCCCCTACACTGGGGCACAGAACCTTCACAAGGCCGAGGTCCTTTCCTCCTACTGATGATCAAATTTGCAGTCCTCTACTATACACATGCTGCCAGAACATTCAGTCCCACCCTGTATAGTCCTTGATTGGTTGACCTTTTCATTATAGTTAAACATGTGTTACTTTTTTATTAGCTTCCTTTTAAAATACAGCCATTTTTATAAAATTGTTAGCACAGGTCGGTGTCTGTAGAATTGTGTGCACCAAGTGCTACCTGTTTGCACTGTGCTAAGACCTGTCCAGATGAAGGACTGTTTCTTTTCATTGATACATGATTGCATATTCTTTTTCTTTGCATATTCTTTTTCTTCTTCTTCTTCTTCTTCTTCTTCTTCTTCTTCTTCTTCTTCTTCTTCCTCTTCCTCTTCCTCTTCCTCTTCCTCTTCCTCTTCCTCTTCCTGTTTTCTTCGAGACAGGGTTTCTCTATGTAGCCCTGGCTGTCCTGGAACTCACTCTGTAGACCAGGCTGGCCTCTAACTCAGAAATCCACCTGCCTCTGCCTCCCAAATGCTGGGATTAAAAGTGTGCCCACCACTGCTTGGCTGACCTGTGTCTTTTAACGTGACCTATTCACCACTGCTCTCATGAGGCAGGAAGGGGCTGTATTAATGTTGGTAGTCAGTGTTCTTGTGTTTAAGTAATGAACATAATGAACCATCTACTATTTGTTGTGTGATATAACTTCAGATGCTTCACCACGAGGTAAATGAGAGGTACAGAGGCCTTCTGGGAACTTATTCCATATTCTCATTCCATTTTTATTCACCTAGATATTTAGTAAGGAATACATACTTATCATGAGACCTGGCAACCTGTAGGCCAAGTTGTATCCCACAGACTTTCTCCAAAGTACCTTTAGGATGCTATAGTGATTTCATCATCATCTGCATCTTTGCAAGAGCCCTTGCCTGTAGTCTCCTTCCCATTCCCATCAGAGTGAGGTGAGCTTCCTCCAGTTTCATCCACTCTGAGGAACAGGGCAAGGGGCATTGGAGGGGATCTTTCGGTCTTGGGCCTAGTTCTAGCAAGTACATGAAGTACTTTCAGTTTATGAGCTCTGAACATCATTAGCAGGTTAGAGGCGAGTGTGTGTTGCATTCCTGACCCTTTTCATAAAAGATATAAGAGGAATCACAGCCTCCTTTTCAAAATTAACATGAGACCTGGTCCTCAAGCTTGCTTGTTATAGTCACAAGCACACACCTATTTAGAATGAACTGTGGGTTGTCCACTGCAGCCTCATAGGAGTATTTTTACCAGTTCCATCTAGCAGTTTGAATTCTGATATACTATATTTCGCTGAATATATTAGGGATATTTTATTTGATATTTCAACATCTTTGAACTTGAGTTTTATGTTATAATCAGTAGTGTTTTCATGATTCACTCAGCATAGTTTTTCTGAATGAAATACGTAACACTTGTAACATTTTGACCTTGAAGAAATAATACATCTGTGTAAAATATACACAAACACATATTCATATCCTAGAGTCATTAGTTTATTTCTGAGACCCATTGAATAAATTAATATCACAGTTATGAAAAATAACATTTTTAGCTACATTTTACTCTTTACAGAATTGTTTTGGTAATTCACACATTTAAATCATCACTCTTGGTGATTTTTGCCATATTTTCTGTTTCCTGTAGGAGAAAAATTACCTTACTTAAGTCTAATTGGTAGTAAATTAACTGACTTACTGTATCCTCTCTCTAGTGCATTTTCAATCATAATTTGCCCAAAACTTTTAAATATATATTTTATATATATTTAAATATATATGAATGACTTTCAAATAATATTTTATCTTTAAATATATATGAGTGTGTATGTGTTTGTGTGCGCGCACATGTGAATGTGTATGTATAATTTTTTTAAGACACTGGTTCACTATGTAGCCTTGGCAGACCAGAAAAATCACAGAGAGCAGCCTGCTTCTGCCCACTCTGTGCTGAGATTAAAGCACGTGTCACTACACCAGGCTAGATTTTTTTTATAATTCTGTTATTTAATGTGTAGGGTTCAGATTCATGGTTTCTCTGTTCTGGTAATATTTTTCACCAACATTAAACTAGAATCTTTTTTTTTTTTTCAAGGTAGAATGCTAGTCTTTATTCCTCTCTGCTCAATTTATCAAACTAGAATCTTTTACTTTTCCTATGCATAAAAGTCTGTGAGAGACAATGTGATGTCACAGGCCTGAAATGCCAGCTTTCAGTTTCTCATTAACTATAGCTTTTGTAAGTATGGGGTGCAAATGTTTGTTAACATAGTAAATATCAAATGTTTTGAAGAAATTGGCTCTTTCTTATGATTCAGTTGCACCCAGTGTCACTTTAAGATTTGTGACCTACTGTTGCCACAGAAGCTAGATCATCTGACAAAATTCTTAGATTAGAGACATTGTCAACCCTGCTTCTTACCCTTAAAGCCATTACACTCAGACACGCCAGTGTTTGCCTAGCATGCAGGAGAGGCTGCTTGTGCCTGAGGAGACAGACTCATTGGAAAATTCCATGGTAGACATTGTTTCCAAAAGGAAATTGTAGTCTATCGATTTGATGTGTCATCGCTTCTAAAAGAAGAAATGAAGCTCTGAAAACACTGTCACTTGTCAGTTCCACTCAGTCAGTTTTTCTAAATGTAGCGTGTTGCATTTTGAGTTCAGTGTGGCTTGTAATGCTGCTTTGATTGATACACGACAGCCTCCTCACAGATGTCTCTCCCCTTTCTCCACTTTTGCCCATTCTTCAGGTACATACGTTCCGAGGGCCACACTGGTGTGAGTACTGTGCCAACTTCATGTGGGGCCTCATTGCTCAGGGAGTGAAGTGTGCAGGTAAGAGCCTCGTTGAAGACTGGCTTGTCATCTGCCCTTTGCCTTCTCACTGGGTGCGCAGAGCACAGTAGGGTTAGATCTAAGTTCCCAAAAAGGAAGGCGCCAGCTTGTTTCAGAAGCTCAAAGGAGGAGATGAAAGCAAGACGTTATATTCAATTTGGTCTTGGTGTTGCTTTAACTACATCTATAGGGTTTTTTTGGGTTTTTTTTTTTGTTTTGTTTTGTTTTTTTAAAGCGGTGTACAAGGACATATGTTGCCTTGGAAACTGAATTCTAAAGCTGACTTGTTAATCGGAATTGTCCTTACTAAGTTTTTTTTTTTTAAATCAAAGTCAAAGCTGTAAAAAAAAAAAAAAAAAAAAAAAAAAGTCTTCAAATTTATGTTCAAAGATGATTACCAAATTCCAAAAAAGCACTTAGTTATTAATATTTTCTTTGTGACACATAAAGATATTGACTGTAACAAATCTTTTCGGTGATGGTGTTTTAGGTTTACATTTAGAAACTGTTACTCATTAAGAAACACTCAGTGTGATAGGCTAAAGAGATGGCTCAGAGGTTGACAGTACTTGGTCTTGCAGAGGACCTAGATTCAATTCCCAGCACCATATGGTCGCTCACAACCATCTGAAGCTCCAGCTCCAGGGGAACCCTGAATTCTGTGTGCACCAGGCACATATGTGGTACATGTAGATATATGTAGGCAAAACATTCATACACATAAAATAAATAAACCTACATTTAAATTTTTAAAAAAGAAATTCTTGGGGCTGGAGAGATGGCTCAGCAATTAAGAGCAATGACTGTTCTTCCAGAGGACCTGGGTTCAACTCCCAGTACCCACATGGTCTGTAACTCTAGTTCCAGGGGATCCAACAGCCTCACACATATGCAAGCAAAATACCAGTGCACATAAAATTAAAAATAAATTATTTAAAAAAAACCAGCACTAGAGAAATTCTTGAGCTGCACATATTGACTCGTGGTATTAATCCCAGTACTCGGGAGGCAGAGGCAGGTGGATCTCTGAGTTCGAGGTCAGCCTGGTCCACAGAGTGACTTCCAGGACAGCCAGGGCTACACAGAGAAACCCAAGCTTGAAAAACCAAAAAAGGAAAAAAAAATTGACATATAAAAGCACATTTTTAAATACAATTTAGATTTGTTTCCCCAAATTAGAATCCTAATACCCTTGAATAAATGTAATTTTCTCTGTCTCACCAATGCGTATTTATCCACATGAGCACTACAGGAACTTGCAATATTTTGTGAAATGAAATAATAATTCATGTCATGTGAAATTTGTTGATATAGAACCACTATTCTCAATACTTCCCAGACTATCTATTAGCATGGCCTTAAAAATATTATTTAAAATTTAAATATGTAGTATTTGCTCTAAACAGTAAATATGTTTATCATTAAAGTTGGGTTGTTTAATTTTTAAAACTGAAGTATCTTTCATGTCTTTTAGCATAAGGCTTTTCCTCAGTATATGCTAACAGGGATGGGATTCAGTTGGTAGAGCACTTGCTTACCATGCTCAAAGCCCTGGGTTGAATCCCTAGGACCTCACGGAACCCAGCATGGTGTCATATACATGCAGTCCCAACACTGAGGAGGGGGATAGCAGAAGGCTAAGGAGTTCAAGATGATATTTAGCTCGTTTGTGAGTGCAAGATCAGCCTGGGATGCATAAGACTCTGCCTTTTTTATTTTCTGAAGTAAATTATTTCAAAATGATAATGACCAGACTTTACACTGTATTACACTCATTTCTCTTACCCTGTTATCAAACTGAATATTTTTGTTGTGCATTATATGCAGACATTTGTATGTGTGTTACTAATTTGCATTTTCTTGGAGTAGCAGAGCACAGTGTGTATTGCACGTGAACAGGCCAGCTCTTCTCTTTCCAACTCTTCTCTGAACATCAGTTTCTAGACAGGTGTCCCAGGCCAGGCCCATCAGGATGCTCCCTGCCCTGGGGAGAAGGATAAAAATGGCACAGGAGGACTCATGTGTGCAGAGGGTTCTCTCCAGAGTATCTTAGCTCTGCACCAGGTCCACAGGAAGCCTCCATGGATGGCTGTGCTCATGTCTCTGAACTGGAGAACAGTAGCCAGGGCTGGAAAGCATGTGTCAAGTATGATAGGAAGACTGTCAACACCAGTAGCTCTCAACCTTCCTAATCCTGCAATCCTAATCCTGTTCTTCATATCTTGGTGACCCCCCAACCATAAAATTATTTTTATTGGTACTTCATAACTGTAATTTTGTTACTGTTATGAATCATAATATAAATACCTGATGTGCAGGATATTTGATATGTCATCCCTTTGAAAGTATTGGCTGACCCCAAAGGTTGAGAACCACTGATCTACACTGTTCAAAGGCAGATGGCATACTCGCCCCACAGCAGGGTCACCTGCTCAAAGAGTGATTGGCTCAGGCAGCCTCATTTGTCTTTTGTAAGATATCCTTGACCAGCTGACACCAAGAGAGAGTCTAACAAAAGGTTTTCTATGAAATAATGTTGTGTACCATTTATGTTTTGAAAGAGTGAAGACCATGTACATGATAATCCTGACAGCTGCCAGCAAAAAAAAAAAAAAAAAAAAAAGACCCATTGTATCTGAATATATGGTAATATGCTATAGTCCCAAATCATATTTGGAAAAAAATGTCTTGGGGCAGCTGTTTTAGTGATAACAGAATAAACAAGTAGAAATAAAACAACGTGCCTCTGCCCCTCAGCACCAACCTTCATAGCCTCCATCTCTTTCCAGGAGTAAAGGGCAAAAACGGGGGGGGGGGGGGTGGTTCTGTCTGTTAATATGCTATATGACATAAGTACATGTCAACCTTTGTTTTTAATGGGGGATTGGCATGGAACTCAGTAGACTGCTTGCCACACATGGTTTATTCCCCAGCACACTTTTTTTAAAAACTGGGTATAACATGTGCAGGGTTATAGTGTTCCAGCACTTAGGAGAAGGAAACAAGATTAGAAGTTTTGGTCATTCTCAGCTACATGGTGAATTCAGGTCAGGCCTACACTAGAGGAGACCCTGGCTCAAAAACCAAGCAAACAAGCAAACCACAAACCTACCATGATGATCTTCAGAAAACAGAACAAAATAAAATAATCATTTTTTCTTCTACTTTTCTTTTGAAGTAAATAGGGTCTACTGTAATAGATGTAGCCTCCTAGTGCTCAGGAGATAGAGATCTACTGAGTTTAAGACTAACCAGGTCTGCACAGTGAGTTCCAGGTTAGCCAAAGCTATGGAGTGAGACCCTGTCTTTAAAAAAGACAATTTAGACTTAATTAGTTCTGTTTAGATAACCAGTCACATTTGTATTGAAGTTTTTAGATCTCCTGTCCCCCTGGACTCATCTAGTCTTTGAGCCCCCTACTTTATCTAAAACAGAATTCAAAGACTAAATACTAAGGAACACAAACTCACTGTGCTAAGCAGAGTAACAGTCACATTCCTGGGAATTTTGCAGATGTGATCTATATACCTGTATAGCACGTGAGATAAGGGCAGAAGGATTAGGAGTTCAGAACCGTCTGGACTGTGTAGCCAGAGCCTGCCAATAAGCTAGGTGGGAGTGGCTCACACCTCTTCCCAGCGTTCTGATGGCAGAGGCAGACGGATCTCTATAAGAGAAAATGTAAGTTTGCATGTTTTCCTGTTATTATGTAATCACTGAAGTTTATCAAACATCCCTCTCCCAGGGAATAAGTTATTCTAGGAAAGAAATTAATTATTCTACCAGAACTTTTAAAGTGTATTTATTTTAGCCTTACCAGAAATATTCTAGCAAAGAATGTTTAATGCAGGCTGATGCTTATTTTAAAGCAGACATTTCAGCTGAGGTTAGATGATGAAGCTCCTTTGTGTTTCAGCACTTACTGTCACCACCATTATAGTTGTTGTTAGTATTGTCATTGCTGCCCTCTAATAGGAGATGGAAGGCTTTCTTCTAATAATAGAAGTTACTTCTAAGTATATAAATATTGAACTTTTAGTTGGAAGAAAAAAATAACTTCTATTTTTATTAGTACGTAACAGTGGTGATTTTCCTTATAAGTCAGAGATAATCTGATCAATACCTTTTAAAAGTTTTATGTAGCTTCTTTTGATTAAAAGCAATATCTTCATAAATATTCCAAGGTATAAGCCGTTTCTCTTAATATTCTTATTAAAACAATGACTTGTGATATCTATTAGAATGTGAGATGTTCACCTCAAACAGGGAAACTTCAAATAGATGGCTCAGCAGTTAGGAGCATGCACTGCTCTGGCAAAGAACCCTAGTTCAGCTCCTAGCACTCACGTCCAGGGCTCACAACTGCCTCTGACTCCAGCTCCGGGGCAGCCAGTGCCTGTGACCTCTGCAAGCACCTGAAGGAACATGTACATTCTTCCCACACATAAACACACATACACGGAACTAAAAATGAAAATCCTTCATGGTGAGAAATACAAGAGAGGTACATTTAACAATAAGATTATTGGCTGCAGATGTGGTTCAGTGGTGGGCACTTTAGCCTATATGAAGCCCTGGTTCAATCGTTAGGGCCAAAGAAAGAATAAATACTTTGTGGTTATTTTAAATATGAATATTTATAAAACAATGAAAAATTTTTCCTCCAAATGCACATTACCATAATTCTGTTACCCTTTAATCTGTCCTTAGAATGTAAATGAATGTTGGTTATTTATCAGAACATGGGTCTCTTTGCTTTCTAGCAGTGCGGCATGTGTATGCATAGAGAAGTCAGTGCGTACATAAATAACCAGCTAGCTTGAGGTCAGTAGTCTAAGTAACATAACCGTTTCATTAAGAAAATGCAGAATAAAGTGTAATGGGATTCTGTAATTCTCTTTTTCTATCTTTGTTATATATTTCTTATGAGAAATTGGAGGGTGAAATATAGTTTAATAATAACATAAAATTAGCAATTAGCCTACAAAACCAAGAGGTATAACAAATGATATCTATGGACTTCTCACTCGTTTATAGTTCAACATCTTCTGGAAAAAACAGAACTGTTTATGGCATAAATATATATATATAAAATAGTCTTAATGGCAGACTGAAATGTGATATACTGTTCATATACTGATATTTTTTCAGTGTATGGCTTGCAGAGCATGCTTGGGGCTGCTGCAGTACACTGTGAACTCAAGAATGTAAAATGATGCTGGTTTTTTTTTTTATGTGTATGGTGTTTTACCTTCACGTATATCTGTGCATCACTTCCATGCCGGGTGTTGAGGAGACCAGAAGAGAGTCAGATTCTCTAGGACTGGAGGTCCAGATGGTTGTAAGTCACCATGTGGGTCATGGGAATCAGTCCTCTGGAAGAGCCTCCAGTGTGCTTAACCACTGAGCCATCTCTCCAGTCTCTGGTGCTGTATTTTAATTCTATTGCCTTTGCTCTGTGGGCTTCCAAAAGGATTTCCTCTTGAATCCTGTTGGACATGTAGTCTCTGAAATTATTCCCATACTTTTATATTGTTAAATGGGATAAAAGATCTTTGTTTAGTAAATATTTCCTTTAAGTTTTAAGTCTGAGTTCAGTTACTGCTTTGATGCAGTTTTGACTGAATCACAATAAGTTTAGTAGCTGGCTGTATAAAATAGGAGATGACACCAGACTTTCAAAGGATAAATTAATATAAGACTGCTTGTTAGTGCCGTATATATGGTTTTTTAAGATGTATTTATTTATCATATATAAGTACACTGTAGCTGTCTTCAGACACTCCAGAAGAGAGCGTCAGATCTCATTATAAATGGTTGTGAACCACCATGTGGTTGCTGGGATTTGAACTCTGGACCTTTGGAAGAGCAATCAGTGCTCTTAACCATTGAGCTATCTCACCAGCCCCCCGTGTATATGTTTTGATATGTGGATGCATCGGGTTTGTATTTGTGTTTTCATTCTCAGGTTATATATGGGGAAGGATATGAAGAAACAAGAATATAATGTCTAGGGTTTATAACTGCTTTTTAAAAGTCCTATAAGATCAAGCACAGATAATTAGAAGACTAGTACAGGTGAAATAAAGCAACATTTTTTAAACTACATATATAT
>JADRCD010200301.1:0-15231 GCA_019843815.1 Montemys delectorum | reverse complement strand
GCGGTCCCTTCTTCACCTCACTCACCAACAGCTGCTCCCTCAGGGACTCTTGGCAGCAGTGCCAGGAAAGGCGAAGGAACAAAGAATTAAGTAGGTGCCTTGGGCTGGAGCCTCTGAAATCAGTGACCAGAGATTGAATTATTTATGCGAGGCCACGTCCACAGCCTTGAGTACCTGGAGTTCCTTTGGTCACCAAATCTTTGCTCTAGTCACTTCCCCTGATTCCTCTCGAGCTTCACAAACACCCTCAGTCTCGTCTAGACCATCCTTTCTGGGATCCCCTGGGACCCCCGGGCAGTTGTTCCTCACTCCCCACTGCGCTTGCCCTCCCCCCTTCTCATTTCTCCTCCACCATTTGCCCCTTCTCTATCACCCCCTCAAGTCTTTTGTACCCTCAAATATTTGTTGTCCCACTGCCTCCCTCCCCCAACTCTCCTTAGTCCCATCTCCATCTCCTCCTTCTGACCCCTCTCCTTCCCCCTCCCCTTTCCTCTGCCCTTCACTCCAGCCCCAATCTCTAACCTTCCTCCCCCTCCCAGACAATTCCTGTCTTGTGGGCAAGGGAGGCTGGCGCTTTTCTACTTATCTCTGTGACAGGGGAATCCAAGACCTTCTGGGAAGTTCTGCAATCACAGTTTTCTTCCAAGTAGAAGCAGCTTCTGGGGCCTGAAGAGATGCTCAGAAGTTCAGAGCACACACTGCCCTTTTGGAGGACCCAGATCTTATTTCCAGCACTCACAGAGCTGCTCACAACCTTCTGTGACTGCTGCTCCAGGGGACTCCAGGCAGGCTTCTGACCACTGCACACACTGCATACACAGCGTGTAGAAACACAGAGAGAGGACACTCATGCATCTCACTGGCCTGGGCTGCCTGCTCAGTGGTTGCTTCGTGAAGGAGGCCCTGGGGAGCTTCGTAGCCACCACGGGCACTGAGATGTAGGAGACACTCTGATTTGTGGCCAGCTGCTTCCATCAGCTGCTGTAAGATGAGTTCGGACCTTTGGATATTGTGTTCGAGGCCTAGCACGGGCTCCAGCAGCAGCTGCACCACAAGCGTCAAGATGAGGTGACAGTGGCCAGTGGAGCCGGGCACCATGGTGGCTGGAGCCAGGTGGTGGATGGAGCCAGGGTGTGGCCTCAGGACAAGGGCCCAGAGTAGGTGGCCACAAGGAGTTGCAAACGGAGCACAAGTACACAAGAGCCAGATAGCCCTAGGGGTCCGCAGCAGCTGCTAGGCCAGAAGGGGACTCCTAGAAGAGGGGAGCAGCAAAGATGGAATGACAACAGGGGAACAGACGTGGTGCTTAATAGAGAGAAGGTCCTACAGGGAATTCTGGCCCTATGACACCGAGAGACAGACCGACTTGACAGCGGAGAAATTTAATGATGAAAAACCAGTTGACAGGTATGATCCGGACAGACCCCACTGAGAGGACATGGAGGCCCCAGAGGAGGCCTGAGGAACAGAGGTCTAGGTGGTCCTGGGAACAGAGCTTTTGACTCCTTTGACCAAAGAAGGAAACGAGATTTTGAGCACACCCTGGAGACAGGCTCTCCACTTTCGGGGAAAGGTGCAGAGAGGGCTGTGGCTCTGCCATCCCTGATTTTGAAAGATACAGTAGCAGAGATAAAGCAAACAGAATGGAGGACAGTGGCTATGGCATTTGCTCGTGGGGCATCAGGTAAAGACTAGTGATACAGAGCCACCTGCACCCATGGAAGAGACCTGGATGGTGGAGGAGTGCCAGAGCGCCCTGGACGAGGAGTCTGCAGCCGAATTTCCCTAGCTAGAGGTAGAAGAGGAAACTCAAGTCCAAGACATGACTTTAGATGAGTGGAAAAACCTTCAAGAGCAGAGCCTGAGTTCAATATCTGGAAGCCAGGGTCCACAGTTCCAAGCCAGTGGTGAGTCACAAGTCCAGATACAGAGATGACGTGGTGACGTACGACTATGAGGATGAGTCTCACGCCTCTGGAAAGCTGCCAATGATAGCACATCCCAGCTGGAGACTAACTTTGGTAACCTCCCTTATCCTGGATGGGGAGCCAGAGGGAGCACCCGGGAGGCCAAGAAAGAGTCAGAAGGCCTGAGAACTATGGCCCCCGACCAGAAGCGGTGACTCATGATGTGGCTCTCAACTGGGATGCCCCTGAAGAATTCCCCGCCTTGGCCTAACAGCCACTCCCCTGCAGCAGAGCAGCACTATGGAGAGACTTTCCTTGCAGCAGAAGAGTGAAGAAGTGTCAGACGTTAAGAACAATAGAGATGTTACTTTTCCCATGTCCTGTGAAATGGTTGCACTTTTTTGCTCTGTGGGGTGTGGACTTCCCATGAGGTCAGGCCCTTTCCCCGGATGGAGACTTTGGTAAGGAATAATGTTTAAAATGTGTACATAGATTCTAAAAATGCAAGCACAGAAGTACAGAGTAAAGTAAATTAGAAAATAGGACTGCTGGGCATGGTGGTGCATGCTTTTAAACTTAGCACTTGGGAGGCAGTAGCAGGCAGACCCCGAGTTCAAGGCCAGCCTGGTCTACAGAGTGAGTCTTGAAAAAGAAGACAAGAAAAGTCCTTTAGTGTTCCAGGACACATGGAGACGTGGAGAACAGCTCAGGTAGAGTGGTCCTACCCTAATTTTCGTACCATTCACCTTGTTATTGGTCAATTCTGAGAAAATCCCTGAGTTGTAGTTTAGACATTGCGCACCAGGGACAATCACTCTGAAGCACAGGAGGTACTGGTTTTCAGCGGTGATTTATACTACCTCTTCGTCTGTGTGTGCACAGATCCTCACTTAGTATGTGTGTGCAGACTTAGCGTTTAGGTGGTTATGTCATTTAACTCACTAATCAAATGAAAAGCTTCCTGGTAAAAGTGTATTTCTTTTTCTCCCTCAGCGCTAGTGTTGGAGAGAGAGAGCACAGAGAGCTCTGTGTACTGTGAGCAGACTGACTTGTAACTCAATGGCATTTACTGACTGCAAACCTGGGTTGGTCGCTCCCCTGGGCTGTGCCCTAGTTCCTGTGTTGTGCTTAAGGCCTCTGTTGGAGGTTTCAGGTTAGGGACCACCTCAGAGGCTCTATCACCCCAAACAGCTTGGGACCTTGGGCCACCCACTCTCACCCCCTGGTAAAACTAGGGAAGATCCATTGTATGTGGAGGGACCAGCCAAGGTGTTGGACAGTTGTAGAGATTGAGGATGGCCTGTTGTGCTTGCAAGGGAACCTTGTTCCCAAGACCTGTGCTCTCCCCACTTGGCCATAAAGTCTGAGATGGGGATGGACTGGAACTCAAGTGTAAGTGAGGGTTGGTATTGTATTCCCTCTGAATTTGGTATGAAAACTGCCCTGAACTCTTGGGGTTTGGTGGAGTCATCCAAGTTGAAGCCTTAGGCATAACTATTGAGGGTGTTTGCTTTGGGTGACCACCTGCTTCTGACCCCGTGTTTATTAAATGAATGAGTACAAAGGTTAAAAAAAAAACCAATGAGTACAAAGGTTAAAAAAAAAAAACCACTCATGCAATGGAATAAAAATAACTGGGTCTTTTTCTTTCTGTTGTAGAACAGGTTTCTGCATAGGAAATGTCCAGATCTCTGGCAGATCATATGGGAATCACTTTTTTTTTTTTTGAGTTTTGTTTTGCAGGTGCACCATATATTTCTAAAGGTGTGGTGTGGTGTGTGTGTGTGTGTGTGTGTGTGTGTGTGTGTGTGTGTGTGTGTGTGTTTGCTTACAGGACAGAGATTAACCTTGTATGTGTGAATCCACAGGATCCATGCAGCTTGCTTTACGACACAGGGTCTTTTACTAATGCCAGCTCTCTGTGTTGGTGATCGTGTCTGCCCAGAGACCCAGATCTGAATCCCACATATCCTAGAACTCACTCTGGAGGCATTTCCCAAGAGGTTTCTTTTCTTGTAGGAGTTCTTCTTTGCTGCATTTTCAAATCTTTTGTCCACGGCTGTCACAACAGCCCCATGCATTTATCCACCACTGTTACATCAGGCCCTTGGGAGCAAATTTGTGAATCTGTTCTCATTTGTGTGTGTGTGTGTGTGTGTGTGTGTGTGTGTGTGTGTGTGTGGTGGAGTGTTAGATGAGTGAATACACAAGTCAGAGATTAACTTGGGGTGAAGAGTCACTACTGACCTCTAACTAGTGGGTTATTCCAGGTAAAGAATTTGAGATAGTCAGTGCTTGTCTGTGTGGGGTGAGCCACAGCTAATGACACCCACTGCTGAGTATGACAGACCCCCTATGTAGTGCACTCTCCTCACACACTGGCTTGGGGACTTCCTGCAGGGAACTCAGAGCAGCTGTCTCTCCTGGGTGCTGAGGCTGATCCACCTGGCTGAGATGTGCCCATCTCTTCTATGGAATCACTCTGATGAAGCACAAGTCCCTCACCTTCTCTGTCCTTTGAGCTTCTTCCTAGAGTGCTCACAGCTGCTTTCAAGTACTTGCTTCTGTGCCATTTGGTCTGTGGGTCCAGCTGTTACCCACATCTATGACGCTGTCTTACTCACATTTAAGTGTGTTTTGTGTAAGAGTTTCATAGGACAGTGTCCCTCAAAGAGTGTCATCTAAATTGGCTTATGAGTGAATAAAAGTGCATATAAATAGAGTTCCGATCTCTTTTAATTAATTATATCTGTATCATTTTAAAATTGATTCTGTACAAGCTTGAATATATAGAAGCCTTGTGCTATGTCACCAAACAGTTTAAGTATGATGTTACAATGACTTACATCCTAGGAATTTAATCTTACACAGCTGGATCTTCTCCATAGAGGACGGCAGTGGTTGACGTGGACATCCAGGCTTTTAAGGCTGGAAGAGAAAAGTCTAAATTGTGTCAAGACTCTTAGAACAGAAAGTAAAAGAGGAAGGACCCACTGAGACTGAGAAGACACAACAGATAGAGATGAATTGCTGATAAAATGAGGAATATTTTCAAATAAGAAGAGAATTCTGTGATCAATTTCTTCAAATTTTCTTGTAAATGAATGCCGTGGATGGTTTTATGTCACCTTGACACAAGCTAAAGTCATCTGAGAGGAGGGAACTTCAACTGAGCAAATGCCACCATCAGATCAGACTGTAGGCAGTTCTGTAAGGCATTTTCCTAATTAGTGAATGACTGAGGGTGGGGTCCAGCCCACTGTGCAGAAGCCTTCCCTGAGCTGGTGGTCCTGGGTTCTATAAGAAATCAGGCTGAGCAAATCAGGGATATCAAGACACTAAGCAGAACACCTCCATGGCCTCTGCATCAGCTCCTTCCTCCAGGTTCCTGCCCTGTTTGAGTTCCTGTCCTGACTTCATTTGATGACAAACAGTGATGTGGAAGTGTAAGCCAAATGTCAATGCTTTCTTTCCCAGGTGACTTTAGTCATGTTGTCACATTACAGCTGTAATCACCATGAGGAGGATAATTCCACATATATATGTGTATATGTATATATACTTGCTAATATATTTTTATTTAATATCAAATTTCATATAATATATATTTTAATTTTTCACAAGAACATCTGTGAAAGTTAACTTTAAAATAGCAATGGCATGGGGCCTTGTGGTGCACAGCTTTAGTCCCAGAACTCAAGAGGCAGAGGCAGGCAGATATCTGTGAGTTTGAGGCTGGCCTAGTTTACAAAGTAAAGATCAGGGCATCCAGGGCTTTGGAAAGAGAGTCTGTCTCAAAACAAA
Source organism: Montemys delectorum (assembly GCA_019843815.1). Taxonomy (NCBI): domain Eukaryota; kingdom Metazoa; phylum Chordata; class Mammalia; order Rodentia; family Muridae; genus Montemys; species Montemys delectorum. The sequence continues at coordinate 9,520 of JADRCD010200301.1, read as the reverse complement.
CGAAAACAAACCAATGAGGAAACAAAAAGCCACTAAGGAAAAGCTGTTTCCTTAAATATCATTTATGTTCAGTCAAGATTATGCCTCTGTGCCTTCCTCTGAGATTGTCAGGCTATTCGCTACTTAAAATCCTGGGTCTTAACTGAATCAAATTTTATTCTAAAATCAATTTTTGGTCAATCTTTGAGTCTCCAAAGGCTGGATTTCAAATGACTATCTGTTCTTCAGTACTGACACACTGATCTTCTCCATATTCAATAGCCCACACTCCGATCCTAAAATCGATTAAGAAAACAAGGCAGCCAGGCAGTGGTGGCGCACGCCTTTGATCCCAGCACTTGGGAAGCAGAGGCAGGTGGATTTCTGAGTTTGAGGCCAGCCTGGTCTACAGAGTGAGTTCCGGGACAGCCAGGGCTACACAGAGAAACCCTGTCTCGGAAAACCAAAAAAAAAAAAACAAAAAAAAAAAAAAAAAAAAAAAAAACAAGGCAAAGGTGGAAGCCAATGTTTTGGCCCTGGTTTCCAGGTCAAATAATTCCCCCTGGGGACAGTAGAACACCTCTAAACAAGACCTATATCTCTGGTATGTCACCTGGCTTCTTTTAAAAAAAATCAAAATAAACATATTTTGGGAATTTTGTGATAACTATATTTATAGCATTTCCAGCATCCTTCTGGCTCCTCCAATACCACCTAATTTCTCTGCCCACTCCCTCACATATTCAGGACCCCATTTTAATCATTGTTGTTTATGTAAAATACTCATAAGCACACACAGACACTCACACACAGACACACACAGACACACACAGACATACACACACAAATACACACACATACTATGCTTTCTGGGTTCATTGAGGGATACTGATATATATGTGTGTTTACTGCTGACCTCTTGTGATTGGATGACATTATGGAGAGCTTGTCAATGGAGATGCACATTCTCCCTCAAGCAGCAGGCACTGGTCGCTGTAGCTCTCTCTTCACGTAGAGACAGGGCCTTATACACTTTTCCCATGCACAGTGGCATGCCAACCGGTGTGATCATTATGCAGGTCTTCCCTAGGCAGTCATATTGTCCACATAGCGTGGGTATGACACCCTGCCATGCTAGAAGACACTGTATGGCATTAGGCATCCCGGTCCTCTGCATCTGAAAAAATCTTTCTACCACTTTTCCTGCAAATTTCCCCTAGTCTTGTGTGTTGGGCTCTGTTGTAGATATACCAGCTGAGGTGTGACACACAAGGTCACCTGTTCTCTGCCTTTTAGCTACACGTATTTTTCTTTTCTTTTCTTTTTTTCTTTTCTTTTCTTTTTCTTCCTTCTTTTGTTTTTTTGTTTTACGGACCTGATGTCTCCCTTTGTAGCTCTGGCTGTCCAGGAACTTGCTATATAATCCTGGCTAGCCTTGCTCTACCTGCTACCTGCCTCCTCTTCTCAAATGCTAGGATTAAAGACATAGGACACTATGCCTGGCCAGAGAGCTACATTTGCCTATGGACACATGGGAATGTGTTTGAAATAGTTAGAAACTGTACTGTCACGGCAAAATGGCAGTGCCATTTTGGCTCTCCTCCAGGTCTGTAGTCTCTAGGGAGCACCTGTGCCCTTTAGGAGAGAGACCTTGGGTATAAGTGAGCTCTTACTTAACCAGCATGTGTTCTGGGGACAGGAGGAGGGCAACAAAGGGAAGCATCCTCAGTACTTCCACGAGAAGCTGCCTTGTGGGAAAGACCCCAACTTGTTGGGCCCTATTTGGCCCTGGTTTGGGCCTTGAGGACAAACCCAAGCCTGGCTCAAGTTTTGTAAACTGTCTCAGTCACTTCCTTACTGGAGTAACTCAGCACGACCTGCTTAAGTTTGCCTTTGCCTAGCTACTGCTGACATAGAGTAACTTCATTGGCTCTGTCAGTCACCCCTACATCATCTCACCTCAGCAGAGAGCTCCGCCTCCTCTCTCAGCCCTTTATAAAGAGAAGATTGATACAATAAAACCAGTTCCGCTTTGACAGACTCCTGGCTCAGGTGGTTATTCTCAGGACTGCAGGAGATCCTAGCTGCCACATTCAACAAACATTCCACTCAGCCCGGAGAGAGACTCAGCAGGACCAGGTTCTCTCTCTCTCTCTCTCTCTCTCTCTCTCTCTCTCTCTCTCTCTCTCTCTCTCTCTCTCTCTCTCGCCCTGATCAGCCAGCAAAGAGCCCGACACCAACTCATTCCAGTAAAGGGAAAACTAAACTAGGATAGAAAAACCAGGGAAGCCCATGAGGCTTTACCCAGAACATTACAAACCCTAAACACCTCAGACTCCCAGGGTTGTTTGTGCTCAGTCCTCTCACAAAGTTTCTGCAGTGGGTGGGACCTTCAGAAGTCCATGGTATGTACAGAAACCTTAAAGATACAAAAAATGAATAAGTTAATACATATATCCTATGTTTAAAGCCTATAAATTGAGAACTCCATACCTTGCTTGGCTCTCCCTGTGTAGAAGATGTTTTGTTAAGATAGAGTGGGTCGTCACACCCGGTAATGTTGAGCTACAAAACTTTACATCCTCACATACACCAAGAACCACCCATGTTTAGGTAAGCAGCGCCTACCCTCACACCATCCCAAGGAGAGAAAGTACACTACATAGACCATGGTTAATTCTTTCTTCCTCTTAATTACAATTCTGAATAAACTTCCCACATGGTCCCCTGACTGCTAAAATGAAAGCATCTGAGTGTGTTTATTGGATATTTTCTTTATTTACATTTCAAATGGTATCCCACTTCCTGGTTTCCCCTCTTGAAACCCCCTATCCCATTTTCCCTCTCTCAGCTACTGTGAGGATGCTCACCCACCCGCCCACCCTGTCATTCCCCTACACTGGGGCATGAAACCATCCCAGGACCAAGGGCCTCTCCTCCCATAAATGTCCCACAAGGCTATCCTCTGCTACATATGCAGCTGGAGCCATGGGTCCTTCCATGTACACTCTTTGGTTGGTGGTTTAGTTTCTGGGAGTTATGAGCGGGGGGGAGTGGGGTCTGGTTAGTTGATATTGTAGTTCATTCTATGGGTTGCAAACCCCTTCAGCTCCTTCAGTTCTTTCTCAAACTCCTCCTTTGGAAGCCCCATGCTCAGTCAAATGGTTGGTTGCTAACATCTGCCTCTGTATTTGCCAGGCTCTGGTAGAGCCTCTCAGGAGACAGCTATATCAGGCTCCTGTCAGCAAGCACTTCTTGGTATCTGCATTAGTATCTGCCTTTTTTGTTTGTATATGGGATGGAGCCCCAGGTGGGGCAGTCTCTGGATGGCCTTTCCTTCAGTGTCTGCTCCACACTTTTTCTCTATATTTCCTCTTGTGAGTATTTTGTTCCCCTTTCTAAAAAGGACTGAAGCATCCACACTTTGGTCTTTCTTCTTCTTGAGCGTCATGTGGTTTGTGAATTGTATCTTGGGTATTCTGAGCTTCTAGGCTAATATCTACTTATCAGTGAGTGCATACCATGTGTGTTCTTTTGTGATTGGGTGATCTCACTGGCAGTTCATCATGAAATTTGACATAATACTACCCGAGGACCCAGCTATTTCACTCCTGGGCATATACCCAGAAGATGCTCCAACATATACCAAGGACACATGCTCCACTATGTTCATAACTGCCTTATTTATAATAGCCAGAAGATGGAAAGAACACTTGTCCTTGAAAAAAGGAATGGATACTGAAAATGAGGTACATTTACACAATGGAGTACTACTCAGCTATTAAGAACAATGAATTCATGAAATTCTTAGAACTAGAACTAGAAGATAGCATCTGAATTTAATGATGTAAATTTAGAGGACTTTTTAAAATAAAACAAGAGGCACAGACAAGAGAATCTCCACTGAACTAGGAATGGAGTTAACCAGAATACAACATGTAGTGGCAGACATAAGACAGACATGGTCAGTCAGAGTCAAGGCGAAAAGGGCAATAACCAACTATTGAAAGTTGTCCTCTGAATTCTACTCATGCTGTGGCATGTATGTGCCTGTACACACACACACACACACACACACACACACACACACTCTACAGGCACAGATGAAAGAAAAAGAAAACATGGAGGCTGTGTTAGTTTGAATGAGAATGGCCCCCATAGGCTCAGGGGTTTTTATGCTTGCTCCCTAGGTAGTGGAAGTCTTTTGGAAACATTGGGTGGTGTGGCATTGTTAGGGGATGTGTATTCTTGTTGATGGTGGCATGGCCTTCTTGAAGAAGGTGTGTCATCAGTAGTGGGCTTTGAGGTTCCTAAAGCCCACTAAGGGCCAAGTCACACAATCTCTGGGCCTCCAAATTGTGACTCAGACAGAAGCTTTCAACCAATGCTCCTGCACCATGCTTGCCTGCCTCCTACAACATTCCACACCATGATGGTCATGACCTAACTCTCTAACACTCTACATGAGCCCACAAATAAATAGTGCATTTTATAAGTTGCTTTGGTCATGGTGTTTCATCATAACAACAAAACAGTAACTAAGACAGAAGAAGGTACCCTAAAATGACTGCTCTTTGGCCTCCACACTTGCACAGACACATTTTCACATATGAAAACCTGTACATACAAATGTACACTGCAGCAACCCCCCCCAACACACACACACACACACACACACACACACACACACATTCACAGCAGAAAGTAGTTCTCATTGTCAATTAATATTTAAACAGGTTTCAAGATCCTTTGTGATCAGAAAAATACGAAATACAACAACCTTGACTTCCCATCTCACCCTAGTCAGAATGGCTATCACCAAATAATAAAGAAATGAGGCCTGGAATGCTGTCTCAGTGATTAAGAGCACTGGCTGCTCTTCCAGAACACCATGGTTGGATATCTAGAGCCAACATGGCAGCTTGTCACCACCTATAACTCTAGTCCCAGGGGATCAGATGTCCTCTTCTGGCCTCTGAGGGCATTGCATGCATGTGGGACAGAGTCATATACTCAGCCAAAATGCTCATGCAGTGAAATAAAAAAAAAAATAAAAAAAAAAAAGGATAAGACAAATAAGATAAAAAATCCCAGAGACTGTCCTACTTTGGAATTAATCCCATATACAGTTACCAAACTCAGACACTATTTGTGGATGCCAAGAAGTGCATGTTGAAAGGAGCCTGATATAGCTGTCTCCTGAGAGGCCCTGCCAGAGCCTTACAAATACAGAGGTGGATGTTAGCAGCCAACCAATGGACCATGCTTGGGGTCCCTAATAGAAGAGTTAGAGAAGGGTATGAAGGAGTTGAAGAACAACAATACCAACCAACCAGAACCCCCAAACTTCCAGGGACTAAGCCATCAGCAAAGGAGTACACATGGCTCCAGCTGCATATGTAATAGAGGATGGCCTTGTCATGCACCAATGGAAGGAGAGGTCCTTAGTCCTATGAAGGCTCAATAGATGCCCCAGTATAGGGGAATCAAGGACTGGGAGGTAGGAGTGAGTGAGTAGGTGGAAGAAGCAGGAGGAGGGAGGATGTGATAGGATATTTTCTGGAGGGAGGGAAACCTAGAAAGAGAATAACATTTGAAATGTAAATAAAGAAAATATCCAATTATCATTCCAAAAGCAGGGGGCCTGGGCTGTGGTCCGCCTGCCTGGCTGAGGCTCTCTCTCTGGCAGCAGAGGGCCTGCTGCTGAGGCCCAGGTCTCTCTCCTCCAGGGCTGACCTGTTTGCTGCACGGCGCCTTAATTAAAAGGAGGCAATGTATGAATGAGTTATTTTATTGTAGGAAGGAGAAATATGCTGGTTGAGTAGAGAGAAAGAAAGGAGAGGAAGGAGAGAGAGAGAAAAAAGAAGGAGAGGGAGAAAGCTAGAGAAGAGGACAAAGAGCAGAGAGGAGAGAAGTAAGAGATTGAGGACCAAGAGGAGAAGGATAAGAGAGTAAGAGAGTGAGGGAGTAAGAGAGAGAGGAGGGGGCAAACCACCCTTTTTATTGTATAGGGTGTGGCATGCCTGGCTTGTGGTCAGATGACTGTGTGTAAGGTCCAACTAGAATGCTGAGAGTTTGAGGCAGTGTCTGTCTGATAGAGCACACATCTCCTGCAGGGGCAGCTGTGAGGGGTCTGGGCTGAAATCTGAGCCATTGGTGTCAGGAGCAATCACCGAACGCCTACCATCTCTTATAAGCAAATTTACATTGCTCAGCGGGTCTCTGGGGTTCCAAGGTGGCCCTGCTCTACTGGACTTCGGCTGTCAGAACTGCTCACTGCCCCACATCCAATAAAGAAAATCACCCTACACAAAGAAATGTTAGCAAGGATGTGTTGCTACGGGAAGCAATGTACACTGCTGGTAGGAGTGTAACTGTGACAGCCATGATGGAAATCAATGTGGAGGCTTCTAAAAAAAATGGCAAATAGTTACTATATGGTCCAACTATATGATCCATCACTCTTGGGCATATACCAAAGAACTTCACTTCCTATAGCAGAGATAGGATAGTGGATTCCTATTCGACTCCACTTCCAGAGATATACATGAATGCTCATGTTTAAGGGAGCTCTTCTCATAACAGGACGTAAGGAACTGTTCAACAAGAGATGAAAATGTGGCTTATACACAGTGAAATCTCATTCACCCACAAGGAGAAATATACTTCGGATGGAAATAGATAGAAGAGAGAAATATTATATTAAATAAGATAATCCAAGTTCAGACAAATAATGCATATGTTATATCATTCGTGCAATCCATCTTCTAAAGGTTAAATATAGTTGTTTAATGGGGAGTAAGTGTGGGGAGAATCCAGAAACATACCAGGAAGCCCACGAGGTGGGAGAGAGGACATAAGGAAGAGATGAAGGAGGATAACAGAGCGTTCCATGTATGGCTTCCTGGAACCTGCTCAGAGGATGGACACACTATGATAAGAAGAAATTAAGAACTTCTCAGCTTGTAGGTGTAGGGAAGCAAAAGTTACAAAGGAGGGCATGTGCCAGAATGACTGAACTGTCAACAAAGTGCGGAGAAATGTCTGGTCCACTTTGCTTTGGGGAATCAGAGGGGACTCCTGTTTACCAAGCATGACCATGAGCCGTGGAGAAGTGTGCCGGTGTTGAGGAGAGCTGAGGCAATGGAATGGTGGTAGGAAACTAGGACTCAAGTAAGATGGGACAGAAAATCCCATGAAAATAAGGCCAGGTCAGGTGCTCAGGCGTAATAAGATGGAACTATATGATTAGGTCTATATGATTAGTAAGGTGACTGCAGCGTGGAGTGGGAACCCCAGAGGGTTCACAAGACTACTAACACACAGATACTGCAGAGGCAGATGGTCAGGTAACAAAGATGCGGGTGGACATTCATAATTAAAAACAAACATAGGACCAGGAGGTTGAAAGCTTCCATCTCATGAAATCACAGGGCTTCTGGGCCCAGGGTCAGGGACTAAACCAATTTTGAAACTACATTTCTTAGCAGACATATCAGGTCTCCACAAGGAAGGACCTTTCAACACTATAGCAAGGGCAGTGATTCCTTTTCATGTCACTTGCCCTGTCAATCAAGCTTTGTCCCCTAGGTGCTACTATAAACGGCTTTGGTGTAAATGGTAAAGGGTTTGAGGACAGTCTCAGCTAAACCTGCTATCTCTGTTCTTGTAGCTTGAAGGCAGACAGAGCTAATATATCCACAAAGAGCATTGGCTGGACCTGCCTCTAGGGCCCTACATCCTAGGACAATCTTTTATTCCAAGGCATCAGTGCTAGAAAGTGTCCCTGTGTAGAGCTCATGGCAGTTCCTAATGAGGGAATCACCTTATTTGAGCAGAAGCTAGCCTGAGCCACCTGCAGGAGAGAAAATGTATTCCATCCCAAAATAGCTGCTGGCATGGTACCTAGGAGAGAGAGGTCTCAGGGTCTATCAAATCGCCCATAAACCCTCAGGGCCACAACTTGAGGTGAGCTCTTTTCCTCCAGGTTATTAGGTGGACAGGACACAGTCAGACAAGATATCCAAAAGTGACACATTGCTGTAGGGACATAAGAAGTCGCTTGTGTGGTGAGAGCTCTCTGGCAGGGAGAGACAAGCCCTGTCACACAAGTCTCCTTTCCACAGAGGATATGTGGAAATCTCACTTCACAGGACTGCAGAGAACAATGGGACACAAATACCAGGACATCTCCCAATCATCTCTAGCTGACCCAGAAGCCACAGGCATCACAGAGCCCTTTCCTGATTGTTTAACCCACATCTTTGGCATCACTTGGAGCAAGGGCCCAGGAAATGCCCATCATTACCACTGTTGGGATACAGGATGCTATCTAATCTGGGGCAGAAGGCTACTACACAGGCCAAACTTGTTCTCCTGTTGTCTCTCAAGGCTCTTCAGCTGCTTTCACACTGGAGGGGGGATAGAATATTTAATGCAGAGCCAGGCTGGGAATGGGTTGCCAAGTTGTAAGTATTATTATGTGTCCTTTGAAAAACAACTATGCAATGTCTGCTTAAATGAACACCTTTATCTACTACTGTGTCCCCCAGGAGACAAACAAGATGAGGCTGTAGGACCAGGGAAGAAGGTGAGTTATGCCCCACCAGGCACCACGGGCAGCATCCCATACATTTAAAACTTTGCTGTCTTAAATATGGCTGATCATGTTCCTTCTCCCCCCGCCCCGCCCCCGCCGCCTGCAGTGAGCTCACAGGGGAACAATAAAAATCTGGCCTTCCCTCTAGCTCTTGTCTCATTGTCTTGCTGTGATTTTTATTCACAAAAACCTTTCAGCTATTCATAAATAGTCTGAGAAAGGGGGTGTGGTGAGGCAGAGAGCAAACTGCAGGGCTGGACTTCAAAGTTATCAAGAAGGAGTCATTAGCAGGGGTGGGGAGGGGGATTCGGTGGTGGCAGGTGAGAAGGGTCCAGGATCATCAGCTCACTCCCTGACCCCCTGGCACTTTGCTTCCTCAAGCCCTGTTGTTGAATGTCCCTAAATTGTGGCTGGCTTTGAGCCCAGTGTGAGCAGAGCCAGGGTGCACTTATGAACTTGGTAACTGTGGCCAGCACCATGGATTTCTTCCTCAAATCCAGCCACAGATGTGAATGACATTGTCAATGGATGGGAACTTCCTGCTGAAGAGACTCATGAAAGTTTCAGCACCAGGCTGTGACTCCAGGCACTTCCTGTTTCCTCTGGCATCCTCCACTGACTTCTTCCCTTACAGGTTTGTGGTGACATCAGCTTCAAGGAGAGAATCAGGAAGGCTCAGGCCCACTCTCGGAGGAAGGCCTTGGCACCTGGGCAGAAGCTGAGCAGATGGACTCTGCGGCTCTGGGGTCCAGAGCCTTCCACTCCTTGAGGTCTCTTGCCCCATGCATTGGCTGCATCCTCAGAGACCCTCAGCAGCTGAAGCAAGGCAGAACATCAAGGAATAAAATCAGTCATTCAGGCCTTGTGTAGCTGTCACTTCTCTAGAGTCAGAGAGGAAGTATCAGTGACTAGTTAGTGGGTTGTCTCAACATCCTCTCAGGC